>PVIW01007772.1:25511-68636 GCA_004026585.1 Noctilio leporinus | reverse complement strand
CATGACTTGAAATACTTTTTGCCATTCCCTTCTGGCTTGAATTGTTTCTGTTGAATAATCATTTGATAGCCTTATTGGAGCCCCTTTGTATGTTATTTGTCTTTTCTCTCTTGATGCTTTTAGGATTCTCTCTTTGTCTTTGAAATTCGCCATTTTAATAATAATGTGCCTTGGTGTTGGTCTGTTTGGGTTGATCCTCTTTGGGACCCTCTGTTCTTCCTGAACTTGAGTAATGTTTTCACTCATCATGTTAGGGAAATTTTCTATCATGACTTTTTTGAACAGGTTTTCCATTCCTTATTTCTCTTCTCTTTCTGGTATCCCTATGATACGGATGTTGTTACGTTTCATGTTGTCCTACAGCTCTCTTAACCCCTCTTCTGTCTTGTTCAGCCTTTTTTTATTCTCTTGTACTGCCTTGGAGTATTTGTCTACATTATCCTCCAACTCACTGATCCGGTCCTCTGCTTCCTCTAGCCTACTGTTGATTCCTTCTACTGTATTCTTCAATTCAGAAATTGTATTCTTCATTTCCTCCTGGCACTTATTGATAGTTTTTATGTCCTTTCTCATGCTGTTGTAGTTCTCAATAAGTTCCTTGTAATCCCTGGAGTTCTTTGTTATTTCCTTGGAGTTCTTTGTAGTTCTCCTGGAGTTGTTTACAGTTTTCTTTGATGTGGCTGAGTTCACCGAGCTTCTCTATCATCATTTTTTTGAATTCCTTATCTGATATTCCAGGTGCCTCTGTTTCATTTTATATTCTTTCTGGGGACTCTTCCTTTCCTTTTGGTGATGGACTGATTCTTTTTTTCCCCCATTTTGGGGGTCTGTTCTTGCTTGCTCTTTATTTATTTATTTATTTATTTTTGTTCTTTCCTTGGGTTAACCTGCTTTGCTTCCTTGCCTTAGTTGAGCCCCCTTCTTTGATAGGAGATTTGTGGAGTTCATTGTTGCCGTCTCCCAGATTTTCTGCACTTGCTGTTCTTGGTGTATCCTTTATTTGGGCAGTCTGGTTGTATTCTGGGCCTGTGGGCTTTTAGCAGAAACAAAAACAAAAACAAAAACAAATAACAACAACAACAAAAAAACCCAAACCAAACCACACACAAAAAAAAATGCAAAGGAAAAAAAGAAATAAAAACGATAATAATAATAGTAAGAAAGGGTTTAGATGGCTGTTCTCCCTTAATAATCCCTGACTGGACTAGATGGAGCCTGGACCTGAGGGCTTTTAGCAGAGGAAAAAAAAAAAAAGAAAGAAAAAAAGGGAGAAAGTCACAAGAGAAAGAAAAATCAATATTAATAAAGAAAAGGTTTAGGTGTCTGTTCACCCTTTATGGTCTCTGTTTGGTCCAGGTGGTGCCAGGACCAGTGGGTTTTATCAGGGAGAAAAGAAAGGGGAAAGAAAGAAAGAAAGGAAAAAAAAAAAAAAGGAGGGCGTGAGAAAGTCACGAACAAAGAGAAATCAATATTAATAAAGAAAGGTTTTAGCTGTGTGTTCCCCCTTTATGATTTCTGATTGGTCCAGGTGGAGCCAGAACCTGTGGGCTTTACCAGGAAGAAAAGAAAAATTTTAAAAATTAAAAAAAAAAAAAAAAGAGGAAGGAAGAAAAGAATAAAGAAAGGGTTTAGAAAGGCTGGGGAAGGGAGGAATACGTAGATTGAGGACTGGGAATACGTTATAGCCACAGAGTGAGTAGACTTTAATTCGAGAGTAGGGGGAGGGTCTTGGGTATTTAGGTGGATTGAGGTATGGTGGGGATTAAGAATGGGTGAGAAGTATCTTTTGCAAAGGATATGTTGGGAATTAATAGTTCATATTGCTCTCAGTATAACTCGGGTGCTTGAGATTGGCAGCAATCCCTTTCCTGAGGCTGCCTCTTTTTCTTGGTCAGGACTTTATAGTCTATAGTCTATATTCTAGCTGGTCTTGGCGCGTGGCAGGGCCTCTGATTGTCACAGTAGGGCTGATTCTGAGTGTCCGCCCCCAGGTAGGCTGGGCCTTCCACAGCCTGGCTGGGTTTTAGGGCTGCCGGTGTTCTGGAGCCCGCAGGGTGCCCCCCCCCCACTCCTGGTGGAGGTTTCTGCCCGTGAGGAGCACCCAGCACTTCTGCAGGGCAGCCCGCAACTTCTTCGCTGGTCCCTATGACGACTGGCCCCGCCCCGGCAGTTCCGGGGAGGAGGTAGCCCCTGTCTGTCAACACTGTCCGGGGTCCGCCTACACTGTCCTGCCCTTCCGGGGTAGGCACCACTCCTCCAAGCCAACCAGCTCTCCGAGGAGTCCTTTACAAGGCCTCTGTGATGAGCCCCTCCCAGGCGTGGGCGGTGCGTCCTTTGTCTCTGGCAATGGCGGATCAGTTGTCCCCGCTACCAGTTCCCAGCTCGCCGGTTCTCCAGCTTGCCGTTTGGAGCTTCCGCAGAGCCTGGGAGCCTGTGTGGCTGCGCAGGGTTGGGCCTCCCCCATCGCAGGGGCTTCTAGCTGCTGTTTCCTCCGTGGCCCAGCAGCACCGTTTTTGGTCATCTCGCGCCCTGCCGGTGCACTTCCCGCTCCCCCGCTCCGGCTTCCCACAGGACTCTTCTCCTCCGCCTCTAGCCCCGCGCGGAGCCTCCTCTCCCTGTTGCCTGAGTGAGTCTCTCACACAGTCCCTCCCCTGCAAGAGTTCAATTCCGCGTTCCCTATGGTGTTTGCCCTCGCTGCCTGCACTTCACTGTTGAGACTTCCAGTCGCCAGGGAGCCTGGAACTGGCCCCAGTCAAACTCGCCCCTCTGGGCAGAGCCGCCACTGCCCAGAGCCGACCTTGGCCGGTCGGTCGGAACGCCTCACCTACTGTCCTGCTGGCCTCCTCTGCCTCTGGGCTATGCTCCCCTGTGTCCAGATGCTGACCGTTCCAATTCCTAGGGTCCTGAAGATGTCTCATGCTCCCTGTCTTGTCCTCTAGCTGCTTTGGTACTCGAGAACACCATCAGCACTGCTCTCTACTCTGTCGCCATCTTCCCGATCTCAAATAAAATCTTAAAAAAAAAAAAAAAAAAGGCACAATATAGAGAATCTAAAATTCAGACAATTCCCGAGTAGGACTTTTGTGGGAAGGAGGATGCCTAAACTGTACAAAAAACCACCAATATTATGACTTTGAACATTTTCTATTTGTATACAACTGTTTGGACCCCAAAATGTCTAACATTGGAGTAAATTAACATCTCGTTTTGTAAATAAGACAAAGTCCTAAGGTGTCAGCCCCTGCATCCTTGTCCGCTCATGGTCATCAAAAATAGCTCTCAAAATAGGCATCCAAATATGACCTCTTCCCTGTCGACAATTTTGACAACCTGCTTCTAACTCATTCATTTAATGGTATGTCTCTTCTGATGAACATTATATTGCATTTTTTGTTTCAACCTTAACCTTACTGAAACTTTGCAGGTTTTGTGGACCCAGAATTTCTATAGAGTAAAGGTTAGGTGTATGTGATTTGGTTAGAAGGTGGGCAGCTGGGACCATTCTGAAAGCAATGTTATAATTTATGGTTTCTTTATAGTGACTAAGATTATGGCACAGGCATCCAGGGCACAGGCCTGGGTTGCAAGCCAGATCTCCAGCCAGCTCCCCAGCTAGAGGCACGTGAAAGACAATCCTACTTTGATGTTTCTCTCTCTCTCTTCCTCCCTCCCTTCCTCTCTCCCTAAAAATAATAAAATAAAATCTTTGTTTTCACTTTTTTAAAAAAATATTTTATTTATTATTTTTAGACAGGGGAAGGGAAAGAGGCAGAGAGAGAAAAACATCAATGTATGGTTGCCTTTCACCGGCCTCCAGCTACAGACCTGGCTAGAGACCTGGCTTGCGACCTGGTTATGTGCCCAGGCTGGGGAATCAAACCATACGACCTTTGGGTGTCATGGGCTAGTGCCTATCCATTAAGCCACCAGCCAGGGCTTAAAATAAAATCTTTAAAAAACAGAACATGGCATAGGAGCCAAACTTCCTGGGTGATCCTGGAAAACTAAAGCATCTCTGTACCTCAGTTTTTTCATTTATAAGCTGGGGGATAATTGTGGCACCTAAAGTAGAATGGTTGTGAAAAATAAATGAGCTAATAAACATATGCAAAGCACTTTGCTTCCAAGATCAGGCATGTTCAGGATGATGTAGTCTTACATGCTGGTTGCAGCCTCTGCAAAGCACTAAATCTCTGGGACATGAAACACTCAATTAACATTATCATTAGCTATTATTTTTTAATTGGGTGACATTAGTTTGCCAAACCATACAGTTTCCAATTGTACAATTCAATAAAGTATTATCTACACATTGCACTATGTGTCTATTACCCCAAGCAAAGTCTTTTTCTGTTCCCCTTTTGCCTACCCCCACCTGTCCTCCCACCCTGCTTTTCCTCTGGCTATTATCACATTGTTGTCTGTGTCATTAACTATTATTAGATTATTTGTGGATTGCTTTTGGAGGAGAGGAGGAAATACAGCCATGCGTTGATACTTGTCATCTTTAGAACTTGTCAAACCCTGTCCTCTCATTTCTCACATTTTGATGAGGAAACAAAATGTTTCAGCACACAATTGCTCAAGACTCACTGCACTTGTTAGAACTTTTATAAGTCACACTGCTGTCCCACAAAAGAAAATACTTCATCATTTGTTGCTTGCTCAGTTGGTATTCATTGGTTTCGGCACTTGTCACAAGTTCCAGCATGAATTAACCAGTACCAAGGTACCACTGTACTTCTGCAGAATACTTTTTAGTGGATTTTTCACAGAAACTCTCTTGTTTACCACCCATACTGTTTTAAATTAGAGACACCTTAATCAGGGTGTCTTTGAAGGGAGTAGATGGAGATTGGGGAGGCAGGAACAACACCTCATTCACTAACCATCATTACTGTCACTCCTTCCAAAGGTATTGTACCAGGACCATTAAAAACTTACTCCAGGCCCTGGCTGGTAGCACAGTGGATAAGGCGCCGGCCTGTGAACCCAAAGGTCGCAGGTTCGATTCCCCAGCCAGGGCACATAACAAGTTGCAAACCAGGTCTCCAGTCAGGTCTGTGGCTGGAGGCAGGTGAAAAGCAACCATACATTGATGTTTCTCTCCCTCTCTGCCTCTTTTCCTTCCCCTCTTTCTAAAAATAATGAAATAAAATCTTTAAAAAAAAAATTATTCCAGCTTGCGAACCTAAAGTGGCTGGTTCAATTCCCAGTCAGGGCACATAACCAGGTTGCAAGCCAGGTCTCCAGCTAGGTCTGTAGCTGGAGACAGGTGAAAGGCAACCATACATTGATGTTTCTCTCCCTCTCTGCTTCTCTCCCTTCCCCTCTCTCTAAAAACTAATGAATAAAAAAAATTTATTCCAGTATCTAAAGCACAGTATGAGGTCAATAAATAAATTTTAATTGAATAAATGAATAAAAATAACTTCCTACTTCTATTTAAAGTCAGTCATTTAATTTAGGCTTTTACCTAAATGATTATTATACATTTGTGTTCAGTTTGAAATATAAGGCAACTTTGAATATAATAGAATGTCAGCATCAATCACAGATTGAAGTACAAATGTATTTTGATTGCTGTTATGCTCTATATCTGAAGTGGATTAATAAATAGAATCCAATTTTTAAAAGAATTTTAAATGAAGTTATTGCATAAAAACAGACAAGACACATAGAGCAATGGAGCAGAATAGAGAGCTCAGGAATATACACTGGGGTATACACCAGTATATTGCAAATAAATTTGTGACAAGGGTGCCAAAAAATACAATGAGGGTTAGTCTCTTCAATAAATGGTATTAGAAAAACTATATATTCACACACACACAAAAATGAAATCTGCCCTGACTGGTGGCACAGTAGATAAGGTACCAGCCTATGAACCCAAAGATCATTGGTTGGATTCCCAGCCAGGGCATGTAACCAGGTTGCAAGCCAGGTCTCCAGCCAGGTCTATAGCTGGAGGCAGGTGAAAGGCAACCATACATTGATCTCTCTCTCCCTTTCTGCCTCTCTCCCTTCCCCACTCTCTAAAAATAATAAATAAAATCTTTTAAAAACAATTCTCATTTCCTGTTAGGTGCAAGCAGAGAGTGGCGAAGAGTGTGGAGGCTGAGTTTTCCGTTTTCATTGTGTAGACAACTTTACTGGAAAGATGGCCAATATGCCTAAAACTCGAAGGACTTTCTGTAAGAAGTATGGAAAGCATCAGCCTCACAAATTGACCAAGTATAAGAAGGGCAAGGATTCCCTGTATGCCCAGGAGAAAAGGTGCTAAGATTGGAAGCAAAGTGGCTATGGTGGGCAGATGAAGCCAATTTTCTGGAAGAAGGTGAAAACTACCAAGATGATTGTGCTGAGACTTGAATGCATTGAACCTAACTGCAGATCCAAGAGGATGCTGGCCATTAAAAGATGAG
The DNA here is from genome assembly GCA_004026585.1 of Noctilio leporinus. NCBI lineage: Eukaryota > Metazoa > Chordata > Mammalia > Chiroptera > Noctilionidae > Noctilio > Noctilio leporinus. The sequence goes on along the minus strand of PVIW01007772.1, from coordinate 62,211 downwards.
AGCATTTGGAACTGGGAGGCGATAAGAACAGAAAGGGACAAGTGATCCAGTTCTAAGCTTTGGAATTCTTGTTTTTAAAGGAGAATGTTGAAGCAGTAGAAATATTATTTATATGAAAATAAATGCAGTAATATTCTTACTCTTAAAAAAAATCTGTCATTATTTTTTAAAAAAAGAATGAAATCTAACCCTTATCTTATACCATACACCTAAATTACTTGAAATGGATTAAAAACTTAAGTGTAAGACCTGAAACTGTTAAACTTCTAGGGAAAAAACGTTAAGAGGGAGGTTCTTGGGCATTGGTATTGATAATAATTTTTTGTACTTGACATCAAAAGCATAGACAACAAAAGCAAAAATAAACAAGTATGGGGAAGAGGAGAGAAAGGAGGGGAAATGGGATAAATGTAATACAACAACAATAAAATTAAATTTATAAATAAACAAGTAGGGCTATGTTGTACTTCAAAGGATCTGTACAGCAAAGGAAACCATCAACAAATGAAAAGCCAAACAACAGAATGGGAAAAAATATTTGCAAACCATATATGTGATAAGGGGTTAATACCCAAAATATGTAAGGAACTTATACAACTCAGTAGTAAATAAAAATAACAACAATAAACAAAAACATGAGCAAATTTTTTTTAATGGGCAAAGGACCTGAATAGACATTTCTCAAAGAGGACATGCAGAAGGACAACAGGTATAAAAAGGTGCTCAACCTGGCTGGTAGCACAGTGGATAAGGCACCAGCCTATGAACCCAAAGGTCGCTGGTTCGATTCCCAGCCAGGGTACATAACCAGATTGCAAGCCAAGACTCTAGCCAGGTCTCCAGCCAGGTCCATAGCTAGAGGCAGGAGAAAGGCAACCATACATTGATGTTTTTCTCCCTCTCTGCCTCTCTCCCCTTCTTATCTCTCTGGAAATAATAAATTAAATCTTTGAAAAAAATTTATGTTTCTAACAAGGAGAATTCCTTAAAAAAAAAAACTGTTCAATATCACTAATCATCAGAGAAATGCAAATTAAAGCTGTTGCCAACGGAAGTGGAGCTCTTGCATGGGAGCACAAGGAAAATATTTCATGGACCAACGCATGGGACTTTGTGGTGTGGCATGATTTATTTGCATGGAAATAGAAGGCTGTTCCTGTGTCCCAACTCCATCTATCCTACCATGGAAAAGTCCAACCATTTCTTCAGCAAGGGCAAAACAAACATCAGTGTCCAGTTTCTATCTTATTTTTTGAGTATTAGCTGTGTCAGTCCCCATCCAGGTAGCTTAGCCCTATTCCGAGCTGTGCTGCTGTACCCAGGCTCCTGACTGAAGCCTGCATTTGGAGTCCTGGACCTGCTGGCCTTGCAGCTACTGGACCCACATGGTTACTATAGAAAAGATGTACAAAATGAGAGGGCACATTTTTTGCAGGGTGGTGGGGGAGTGAACTTTGTTCCTTGGGATTGTATTATCTCAGGCTTGGAAAGTGCCAGGATCTTTTTCAAAATAAGCTTTCATAGCTTGTGCTGAGCCTATCTTCTAGTCAATCTTGGCTCCTATTCCACATGCCTCATAGGAGCACCTCCCCCTCTGCCATTTTGACTTCTATAGTGCATGTGCTTACCTCCCTGTGTTTCCTGCACAATCCATTATGGGAGGGTGGGCTCCTCCCTACATGGGGAGGAGAAGAATGTTAATCTCCTTGGAGGGACAATATGTTGATCCTATTGGGGAGTATGCCGAAGTTGAAACTTCCTGGTGAAACAAGCTTATGAACCACAGTTGACTATGCTTAAAAATGTCTACTTCCCTTTGCTTCCTTCTTTTATTAATATCTGTCAGGTCAGCCTTACTCAGGGAAATTACACCTGTAGGCTGCTGTGGAACCAATCAAAAGGTTTACTGGGGGAAAACAGGAAAATGGGGAGCAGCAAGGGAAGAAACTTTAGAGAAGTCATCTTCAACCTGACATCACTGGATTGGGTTTTTATCACTAAATAAAACTACTTTGTGCAGTTTGACAGATACCTGCTTCAAAGGAAAATTAGTTCATTAACCAAAATCCATTTAGTAAGGAAGAGCTAAGTGGGTCTATCTGATGGGCCATCTGCTTAATTATCACCCAACCAGGGATTTCTGGATAAGCTAACTTCATTAACTCATACCTAAGAGTTTCCTGGGTGGTTCCATTATCACATTCTTGCCAGGTTAGATATGTAAATATTGATTGTTAAAGTTTTAACTAAAGTCCAGGTACAATTAAAGTCCTAAGGTTTGTACTGTCTCCATGTTAGCTGCCCCTGAATCCTGACAATATCTAGCTGCCTACACCAGCAAAACCACAATGACATTATCAAACTAACACCTGTCAGAATGACCATCATCAATAAGTCAATAAACAAGTATAGATGAGGATGTAGAGAAAAGGGAAAAAGGGAACCCTCATGCACTGTTGGTGAGAATGTAGCCTGGTACAGCCACTGTGGAAATGGTATGAAAGGTCCTCAACGGATTAAAAATAGAGCTGCTAGATTGGTGCCGATCTACAAACTCAAAGGTTGTTGGTTCTATTCCCAGTCAGGGCACGTAACCAGGTTGCAAGCCAGGTCTCCAGCCAGATCTTCAGCTGGAGACAGGTGAAAGGCAACCATACGTTGATGTTTCTCTCCCTTTCTTCCTCCTTTCTTGCCCTTCTCTCTAAAAATAATGAATAAAAAAAATTTTTTTTAAATAGAACTGCCTCATAACTTATCAATTCCATTTCTAGGAATACTCATGTATCTAAAGGAAACAAAGTCACTATCTTGAAGAGATATCTGCACTCCTATGTTTATTGCAGTGTTATTCACGATCCCAACGTATGGAAATGATCTAAGTGTCCATCAAAGGATGAATGGATAAAGAAAATGTTACACACACATACATACACAAGTATTATTCAGACATAAAAAGGAAAGTCTGCCATTCAAGACAAAATAAACTTGAGTGAAATAAGCCACACAGAGAAAGACAAATACTGTATGATCTCAGTTACATGTGGAATCTAAAAAAGTCAAACTCATAGATCCAGAGAGTAAAATGGTAGTTCCAGAGGCTGAGGATGAAGGAAGTGAGAAGATTTTAGTCAGAGTACTGTACATACTTTCAGTTGTAAGATGAATATAGTCAGAGTAGCTAATGTATAGTGTGGTGACTAGTTGATACTGTATTTATATAACTGAAATTTGCTAACAGCAGAAAGTATGTGTAAGAGTACATTCTCTCTCTCTCTCTCTCTCTCTCTTTCTCTCTCTCTTTCTCTCTGTCTCACATACACACAAAAGGGTAGCTAGGCCCAGAGATAGTGTTTGTACCCCCCCAAAAAAAAGAACCATCTTTTTGTTTTGTGCCACTTCATGGGATATGCGAATGCCTAGCCTCATTCCCAGAGCTAGGTAATTTGAGATCCAGTCCCTCAAAGTGGCAGCTGTAATAGTTGGGGTGCTAGATGTGTGACAAGCCCCTTTTGGGGAGAACCTGAAGCGGGCAGGGAAGACAGCAGGGGATGAGCCCACCAGCTCTTCCATGTTCCCAGGAGGAAACCATTCAGCTCCTATAAGCAGGCCGATTAAAGCTGGACCCTCAGGCAGCTGATGGGAAGCCATGCAGTCAAGCCCTTTCCAGAAACAAAACACCCACAAAAATTAAAAATAAAAAAAAAGGAAAGAAAGAAAACTGGGAAATGGGATTTTTACCTGCTCCCTCTATGTTGAGCCCAGAGGGAGAGCTTCAGGGAGTGCTTATGCATTATTTAAAACTGCTTTTGTGTTAAATATTGCCCTGAGACTCATGAAGGCAGAGCCCAGTGGACGCTCTAATAAGAGCTAGCTGATTTGGGATCCAGTCCTTTGGGTGTCAGTCACACAAAGTTGAGGCAAGAGAAGTGTGCTTAAGTGTGTTCATGGAAGATGCTGGTGACTTGGTCTTTGGTTAGAGCAGACCTTTTGCCAGAGGGAAAAGTCAGGGAAAGTGCTCACCTGCCCTTTTAGCTTCTGAAAAAGATCCCAGTCAGTACCTTGATGTAGGCTAATTAGAAAGCTGACCCCCAAACAGCAGCTCAAAAGTGTGCAGACCCCTCTGGCAAAATCTTAAGACAGGGTACTTTTTGCTTGTTCCTTCTGCCTGAGCCTGGGAGGCAGCTGAGGAAAGTGCTTACACGCTCATTTCACACCTGCCTCTCTGTTCACTATAGTCTCATGGGACTTGAAATACAAGCCCCATTGGCTCTCAGAGTTTGGTGGTTTGGGGGCCCATCCTGCAGATGGCAGACTTAAAAGTTGGGGCACTGAATGTACCTTCTAAACTATTTATTTTTTTAAAGATTTTATTTGTTATTTTTAGAGAAAGGGGAAAGGAGAGAAGCAGAGAGGGAGAAAGACATCAATGTACGGTTGCCTTTCACCTGCCTCCAGCTACAGACCTGGCTGGAGACCTGGCTTGCAACCTGGTTATGTGCCCTGGCTGGGGAATCGAACCAGCAACCTTTGGGTTCACAGGCCAGCACCCTATCCAATGTGCCACTAGCCAGGGCCCACCTTCTAAACTCTTAACTCTTCCAGGAAAAACTGGAAGTTAGGAGTCTTTTCTGATTTTAAAGTTATGGCGAGAGTATGTCTAATTCATTCTGATGTGGTCTTCTCTTAATAACCCAATGTGTGGACTCACTCAACTGGTTTCAACGTATCTCTCAAAGGAAACTGGTTCACATAGTGGTCAATTCAGTACATCATGGAAGGAGGGAAAGTCAGAAGCCTTCTATGTCACCATCTTGGTGGCATTACCCTGGCATAAAATAACTTAATCATCAAACTTAGGTCCTTCTCCCCAGGTCTCTTCCTCATCATACCCTTCTATCCCCTAGGAATGGGACTCCAAAGTCAAGTGAAATCAATTATATCAAAGAATGTTACTTATTCCTCTTTGTATCCAGGTCACACCATGTACATTTTGACTACTCATGTCTTTGCTCCCTGCGGAGAAAGCCACCAAGGGTATGGTTAGGGAGACCAGTTGTCACCCCAGCTACAGGGCAACAGGGTGGGAAGAGTTCACTGTGTTCTCCTGCTTGGAGTGTGGAGGTGAATTTTTAATGACCAACTCTCCATGGGACCAAGCCCTGAAATGCAGCACTTTCTGGTTTCTGTGATGTAAGGATTTCTGCCATGGCCCCTTTCAAACTATTGATATGATGTCACTGAAAAGGGATTTGTGAAGAGAGGACATTAGCAAAGCAACATATAATAAGAAAATTACAAAGTGATCATTCTATTACTTTGTTTTTAATTTTTAAATGCAAGTTTATATAATTTAATTTTAAAGCAGCTTTAGGTTCAGAGCAAAACTGAAGGGAAATAACAGACTTCCTATGTATACCCTGCCTTCACACAGCCACAGCCTCCTCCTCCTCAACATCCCCCATCACAGTGGTACATTTATCACAATTGAATCTACATTGATCTATCATAACGATACAGAGTGGGAGAAAGCCAAAATCCCCCACCTTGCAGTTTGGGAATGGGGAGGTGGTGAAGCTTGGTGGACTAGCCTTTGTCCTTACCTCACCAAGAAAATAGGAGGGGTCTTACCCAGAGGATAGTGACGAAAAGGCTTACAGTACTGCACAAAATTCCGTCAGTGGTCAGAACTGTTTACTGCGCACATTACGTCAAAGGGGGTTTTAAATAGGGTGGCAGCCATCAGTCTTTCTCTCTCTGTCCTTGAGGACCTACAGATAGACATGAGGCCTGAGAAAAAGGAAAGAACTCACTGGGTTTGGGAGAAGTAAGGAAAAGGGCAAGGAGACACGCACAGAGATAGGCAATCACAAGTGGTATAAGAGTTGGGGAGCGTGCTCAAGATCCTCCCCTAATTAAGTCAAGTAGCTGTTGGGAACTTTGAGTTTATAACTGGAATGCGAAGCCGTGAACTGTTGTGTTTCTGAGAAATGATACCTTTAGCTTGACTATTTTAAAGCTGGTTTAATCGAGCAGGACTGTATATTTTGGGTGTTTTTAATAAATTTTGGGTATTTTTAAAGGGAGGATACAATTGCACCTTTAATATAAATTTGTATAACCTTAAACTAAATAAAATACCTTTCCTTTTCACCAAACTCTGTTATTAAGAGTCATTCCTGTGCTCGCTTCAACAGGACATATACTAAAATTGGAACGATACAGAGAAGATTAGCATGGCCCCTGTGCAAGTATGGCATGCAAATTTGTGAAGTGTTCCATATTAAAAAAAAAAAAAAAAGAGTCATTCCTGGTGGTGGGAAGAAGCAGGCTCATTAAAACAGGACTGCCCCTCAAAGGGGTCCTGTTACAATAATATAACTTAATTTTTTAAAATAGACAATATTTACAGCAGTTTTAGGCTCAGAAGAAAACTGAACAAAAAGTTCAGAGTTCACATATGCCTCCTGGCCCTACACAGCACAATATTCTATAATTTAATTTTTAGCAATGCCCATGTTTAACCACAAGCTCACATATTTTCTGAAAATTTGGCAATTAGCTCATGCAAGCTGAATGAGCCTGCTCCAGTGCTTGCCGTCCTTACCAGCACTTCTGGAGACACTGTAAAAGGATCACTTCAGAAACCAATATCCTGTAGGAAGTCTCATTACGGGGGTAGAGGTGTAATAGGATGCTGAGTGGGGATCCCCTGAAAATAGTATATTCCCCACAGCTGTTAACTGGGGGAAAAGAGGAAGCGGATAATATAGCATTCAAGATACTTTGGAGAACCAAGATGGTGGAGGAGTAAGAGGAGCTACACCAATGTCCTCCCAACACCAAACTGGAATTACAAGTTAATTGAGGAGAAATCACCCAGAATAACCAACAGAACACCAGCTGGGGGGAAGCCTTATAAACCACAGACAGAACAGAAGAGCCGACTCATCACCACATGACCGGTAGGAAGTGTGGAGACACAAGAGGCTGGTGGGGTTCCCACGGGTGGCAGCTAAAGAGACAGAGAAACACCTCAGCAGCTGGGGGTCCCACCTATGAAGGGTGGGGTCTAAACCCTCAACTGGGTTCTCCAATCTACAGGAACAAAGCTGAGAGTAAAACAGCACCCAGCTGTGAAAAGCAAAAAGCTGCCAGGTTGAGCCAGCTTGACAGAGAGGTTGAGTTCTTAAAGGGACCACACATGAAAATACAGAGTCACCCACTTACCCTGGGCTCCAGCAGAGAAGGAGCAGAGTGATCTAGGGAAGCTTGGGGGAAGTTTGGGTCAATGGCTTCTGGGGAGAGCTAAGGGCGCAGCCCATGAATCCAATGCTGATCCATCCCCCATACAACAGACAGACCACTCTTCTCCAAAGGGTGGGAGCCTGAGGGGAAGCTACAGCCCCACCCAAAGGAATTAATTCGCCCCACCCAGTAGTGCCTAAATCTGACCTCAGGTCACAGACTGATTGGATTAACAACTAAAGGAGACTGACAAAGATAGTGGATCTCTGGTAGTCTCCAACTGGCTGGCTTACTAGGCCCAGACTGGGACATGAGATGACGTCACCAAGCACAGATCCAGGAAGTAAAAAAAAGTGCACCTCTACAGCACAGAAGGTCACACCACTAAGATAGTAAGTCAAAACAGAAACAAACAAGAGTCACCTAAAATGGGGAGACAAAGAAATAAACCCTCAGTAAATGGAAAGGGGGAATCCCCAGGAAGAGTGCAAAATGAAGTAGAGGCAAACACACTATCAGATGTGAAATTCAAAATAATGATGATAGAGAAGCTCAATGAGCTTAGCGAGTTCAAAGAAAACTACAGACAACTCCAGGGGAACTATGAGGAACTCCAGGGAACCTACAAAGAACTCCAGGAAAGCTACAAGGAACTTACTGAGAACTACACCAGCATTAAAAAGAACATAGAAACCATCAATAAGAGCCAGGAGGAAATGAAGAACACAATTTCTAAATTGAAGAACACAGTAGAAGGTATCAAAAGCAGGCCAGAGAAAGCAGAGGATCGGATCAGCAAGCTGGAGGTCAATGTAGAAAAAAATTCCCAGGCAGTGCAACAAAATGAAAAAAGACTGAAAAAGAATGAAGAGGTTTTAAGAGAGTGGCAGGACAACATGAAACGTAATAACATCCGTATTATAGGGAAACCAAAAGGAGAAGAGGAGGAGCAAGGGATAGAACACCTCTTTGAAAAAGTAATGACAGAAAACTTCTCTAACTTGAGGAGAGAAATTGTCATGCAAACTCAGGAAGCGCAGAGGGCTCCAAGGAAGATGAACCCAAACAGGCCCACTCCAAGACATATCATCATTAAAATGGCAAATTTCAAAGACAAGGAAAGAATCCTAAAAGCAGCAAGAGAGAAACAGCTAATAACATACAAGGGGGCTCCCATAAGGTTATCATCTGATTTCTCAACAGAAACACAACAAGCCAGAAGGGAGTGGCAAAAAAATATTTCAAACAATGAAAAACAAAGGCCTGCAACCAAGAATACTCTATCCAGCAAGGCTCTCATTCAAAATGGAAGGTGAAATAAGGAGTTTTCCAGACAAAAGAAGTCTAAAAGAATACATCTCCACCAAACTAGCATTGCAAGAGATGCTAAAGGATCTGCTTTCAGAAGATGAAGAAACAGAGAGACAGACAGCAACACAGGTACAAAGGTAAATGGAATTAAATGCACCAATCAAAAGACATAGGGCAGCTGAATGGATAAGAACCAACTTTAACTTATGAATGTTTTAAAGTGATCTTGTTACTATACCTGAAGAACCCTGAAACACCAATTCATAAGAACCTATATACACCTATGTTCATAACAGCGCTATTTACAATAGCCAAGTGCTAGAAACAGCCTAAGTGCCCATCAGTGGATGATTAGATCAAAAAATTTTTGTACATTTACACAATGGAATACTACACAGCAGAAAGAAAGAAGGAACTCCTACCCTTTGCAACATGGATGGAATTGGAAAGTATGCTTAGTGAAATAAGCTAGTCAGTGAAAGACAAATACCATATGATCTCACCCATTACAAGACAATAATGAACAAAACAAACAAGCTAAACAGAACCAGATACAGGAATACAATGAATAGACCTTCAGTGGGCAGAGTTGGGGAGGAGGCATAGAAGGGAAGCAGTTTAGTCAAGGAACTGGTATGGAAGAACCATGGACATGGACAACAAGTGGGATTGACTTTGGTGGGGAGTCAGTTGGTGGGTGGGGAAGGGGACAGAGGGGAGTAAAAAGGGGATGGATGTGATACAACAACAATAAAATTAAACTTAAAAAAAAGATGCTTTGCATAACAATGGCAGGTTAATAGCCATCCCTTTCTTGAAGGAAGAGGTCTACACCCAGGGCAAAAGATGTACAGGACTCAGAGCTTTCAGGGACTCATGAGATAATTGGGGATTGGGGAGAGCATATACAGTGCCTGCTCAAGAGTCAGGGGATAGATATCCACCCCAGAAGTCACTGGGAACTCTTGTTCACAGTGACTAAAGATGGCAAGCAAAAGAAGGTTAAAGATACTGGGGAACTAGCAAAAAGGGTAGACACTAACACATCATAAGAGGGACTGGATATGAGGTCACATAGGAAGTTCTAGGCTAAGCATTAAAAATAAAAGCAGGCTGAGAGGGTGAAGAAGTCACACAGTATGGAAGTGGTCACAGGAATTGACTACGAGGTCTGGTGTGTAAGGGGGATGCCACCTGGTTTGGAGTAAGAAGGAGAAGATGACAGTGGAGCTGATGGAGCTGTGTGGGGACCTGTCTAAACAAGCACAGATCCATGGGAGATGCTTGGAGCTGAACTGTGACCAGAAGAGGAGCTACAGACTTCCAATTCTCTGATGGACATATGGAGAAGCCACTTTCTTGGGATGTGTGCCCCCTTGGACTCACCATGACCCAGTGTAACATGGCACAAGTTCCCTGAACCACTACATGGAGGCTGAGAAGAGGGCACCCCAGATCCTGAAGGAGAGGGCTGCTGCGAGAGGGTGGCGGCTCTGACAACCACAAACACACATTCCAAAGAGGATGGCGATCTGTGCAAACAACTGAACTGATAAGGATATGGGGAACTTCTGGGCATAGCTTTGGCATATAGCCTCTTGGGGAATGAGGGATGTGCTGGGTCTCATGGGAGAGGACTCTGAGCAAGGGTGCTGTTAGCCCCCTGATGTATGAACTCTTTAAATAAGAACCTATTTCCTTCAACACTAATTGCCAGGTCATGTTTCAAGGCACCATGTGGCCAAGTCCCAGTCTGCTTGGTTACACAGGCACCTTCATGTCTTCCAAATCTCTAACTCTCATGGAACTTTTAGACCAGTTAACTTCTTTCCTCTTTTCTCCTGCTCAAGAAATAGAACACCCAAGGAATACAGATTTCTGCCCATCTCTGGTTCGAAGGACTGGACCTTTTCAAATCTGACATTTGTGCAGTCTCTCTTCCCCTTTTCCTCCTATTTCCTCCCAGAGAGAACAGAGCTGACCCTTTTTTTCTCCTTCTAATACCACCATGCATGCCTCTCTCCAAACAAAAGCCACCCTCCCACCTCTCAAACCTCAATAGCCAAACAGCCCAGAATTGCTCCTTCTAGGGAAGGGGAGCCCAGAATACTGGCCTCCCTTACCCAGTAACAACCACAAAAGCCACACCTGAGATCAAGTGCAGAAGAATGTGGAGCACTCTGTGGTTCCCAGAGGCCCAGCTCTCCCAGGTCCTGGGTCCCCGTCCCAATTCCTGTCCCCCAACCCCACTCCCACCCCTCCCACATACACTGCTTTCCTCTCAGGTCAGGCTCCTGGATGACATTCACTGCTCATCCAGAAACTTCATTTGCCATGAGACCCCAGATGCCTGGCCCTTAACCACCCCACCACATTATTCCTCGGGGCCGCATTCCTCTGGTATCCTGGATGCAGCCACTGCCTAAAGCATGTTTTATATGGAACTAGAAAACCCTAGTTTTAACTCATCTCAATTCCAAATCAGTACCAGGCCCCATATCTAAAGGCAATGAAATTGATCATCTTTCCTTCTAAAATTATGTCAAATTTCAAGTCATTAATACTAATAGTTCCTGAGGGTGCCTGCTGATCCAGAGTGGCTGAGAGCAGTCAACCTGAGGGAATGAACCCAAAGGCACCTCCAGGTTTCAAGTCTTAGTAATTATACACTACTTTAGCTCACATATAGCCTCTTCATCTCTGTTGTCAAATGATTTTTTTTTTTAATGAGGGAAAATGTAAAGGAAAGGTTTAGGTTGAACAAAGGAGAGAATTTTAAGTGCTTTTATCTACCCACACTCTTGCAATTCTCTTGGTCTCCTTAATTGGAAGTCTCCCCTCCTCCCATCCAGAAGAGACAGCCTCAACACTCTTCCTCCACGGAGCAGCACTTCCTCCCAACAAAGCAGGGGTCAGACCTGAGGCAGAAACACCTCTGCCTGGTCACCATTGGGATATATAGAACTATCTTCATCTTAGTCCCCACCAGCCCTGGGACAAAAGTGAGCTCACCTACCTCAGAAAAAAACAGCCGGGGACAGAAACAAGCCTACCTGACCCAGACACCACAGCCACTGAAACAGCATTAGAGCTCCCGCCTGAGGCTTGGGAACCCTGCTCGGCTTAGCTGCCACGTCACTGGAATAGGAGCCCCTCCTCCATCTAGCATCACCCATCAAGGAAATAGGCACAACCCTTGATCACTTTCATCTAGGTCAGCATCCAAGGACAGTCAGGCACTTTTTCAGGTAAGGCCAGAATAGGACAAAAGTGCTACCAGGGAGACCCGAGTTAGGAAGCTCCCCTCCTTCTTTCTTGTTGTTGCTCACAAAAGATGAATTCACGAAAGAGACAAAACGTATAGTGGAAATGAATAAGTTTATTTATGAAATACACTTGAGCACAAAGCTGCAAGCAGGTTCCCAGCTGGTATAAATGCCCCAACTATTGGAATTTTAAGGGTTTTATGCTTGTAACCAGTTTCTAGGTTTCCCCTCCTTTTCCATTCTCTAGACCTTAACATACAGATTGAAAGGCTTTCTTTCCCAGAGAGTGGGAATGATACACAGAACTTCAAAGGCTCCCTTTATTTGGCACTATCATAGTTTCTCTTGTGATTTTCAGAACACTGGGAAATCATATCTGACCCGGCTCAGAGCTGCTGAATTAATGGATAAGACATGTCTTTTTCTCCCTGCCTTGGTTTGCTATCTATTCTGCCTAAAATTCCCCCCTCAAGTGACACCATCCAAATACTTTTGGAGTGCTGAAGGTCAAAAGTCAGTTTTCTATATCCACTTCATACTGACTAGAGTTATAGAGCTGGTTCTGGGACGATGTCACTTGTTCCTGCTTTGGGCAGGTAAGGGTTAGGGTTTTAAATGGAATGTCAGCAGCCTCATCCCAGGGGTTAAGAGGAATGTTTAAATATTCTGATCAGATATCCATTTGCAGGCAAATTATTGCTAGCCCGGAGGACACAAAAACAGCCAAGGATATTAAATATATAAGATCCAAAATGGAGTAAGAGAAGTAGGGAAACCAGAGAACCTAGGAGAAGCAGTATCTAAGATTTCCATAATCAGAAGGTGGACCACAAATTCTACCCCTACTCAGCCTGGGCCTGGAGCTTCCTAGCCTTGTCTAAAAAGTCATGAATGTGATTTTGAACTTGACCTGTTTGGGTAACCAAAAACAGCATTCTTCCTGGAGCATGATGCAGATGCCTCCTTGGGCCACAGCTAGAATAGTTAACTCACACCAGATTAGAAGAACTACAGGTGCTAAGGAATTAATTTCAGCCTGGACAGTTAAAAAAAAAAAGAAGAAGAAGAAGAAGCCACAACTTGGGTATTGAGTTAGGTTATTTCTTTTTCTTTTTCTTTTTTTTTTTTGATGGAAAAATGTGATTTATTTTCCAATAATGTGTTTACAAGCAACTTTTCAGGAACATAGCCCTTTTGCTAAGGTAGGAACATCTGTATTTACAACACAGGCCTGGAACACCTACATGTTTTTCTGTATGACACAGCATGTTTCTCTTGGCTGAAACAATGTTTTATCTTCCTATTTGAGCAGGAATTTATAAATGGGTTGCTTGTGGTATTTTAGCCAGAAGAACATTTAACCATTAGATTTGTTTTAGGGAAAACAGTGAAGTGTAACAGCATAAAATACCATGCTCTTTCTACTTTGGCACACGCACACAAAGTTACCATCTGAAGCCTTCTTTAATTCAGTTTTCAGTTTTTCCTGGTCTCCTACCAGTTTTTTATTTCCTGCTTCCAAAACATGTTCCTCTTCCTTGTTATAGCCTTTCAAGAGATATTTTAGTTTCATTGTTTTTCATGAAGTTTTTGGCAGTCTCATTAGTGTTTTCCAACAGAGTTTTAAGTACTCCTTGGTTTGATAGTTCTTTTCCCACTGAGTAATAAGGGTAACCAGACATCTCAACACTAGCCAAAAAAATAATGAAAATCCAGAAATGTATAGATTTCTTTGAGACTTAAAAAGTTTCATCTGTGTATGTTCATGGGCACCAGGTCTGCTAGGTACACTCTTTTCAATGGCAGTAACAGAGGAATATATCCTTACTTCTCTCACAGCATCTAGAAACAGAACAATCAATAGGACTATAATAGTAAGAAAAGCCTTGTTCCAAAAGGTTGCAATTTTACCCCAGACATTAAATGCAAAAATCTTCTGCCATCTCTGAGGAGGAATAAAAGAGAGGCAGAAGAGTAAAATGAGTCCTATTTCAGAGTAAAGAAAGGTTGCAACTGCCGCCCATTGGAGTGTCATTTTTTCTCTTCACACCCAGCCTTCACCTGCCCAACTCCTGGCTCCCTGTGATGCTGCAATGCTGCCTTAGGTTATTTTTAAAGAGAAATTTGCATACACATTATTTGCAGAAATGGTTCTGGTAGTTTCAGAGACAACTCCTCCCACTCCTGTCAGTGAGCCAACTGATTCCTATTAAAGTGAAAATTAGGAGCACTCCCCTTTTACAGACTGTGAGTAGAGCTCAAGGGGGTGTGTATAGGAGCTATAGCATCTGCAACAGATAGAGTGGGTAAAACCTACCCTAGGGTACAAAGCCCCATACAATTGGTGGGTGGGCATTGATATGTGGAGTCTCCACAGATGTAATTCCCTTTGAGGGGAAAGGCATCCTGATATGTAATAGATATAAGAGCTGGTGTGATTGTTTCCACAGTTATTTCCCCCCAGAAATATGTGTAGGCAAAGACTGCTACTGTAAGAGGGCTAAAGCAAGGGGTGTTATTGTGGGAAGCACTGTTGGGTTTTGTTTGTTTGTTTGTTTTTAAAGATTTTTTATTTTTTATTTTTAGAGATAGGGGAAGGGAGAGAGGGAAAGAGGGAGAGAGAGAGAGAGACATCAATGTATGGTTGTCTTTTTCACCTGCCTTCACCTATGGACCTGGCTGGAGACCTGGCTTGCAACCTGGTTACGTGCCCTGGCTGGGGAATTGAACCTATGATCTTTGGGTTTGCAGGCCAGCACCTGATCCACTGAACCACCAGCTAGGGCACTGTTGGCTTCATTCTCTCAAAACATAACACATCAAATAAAAACACTTCCTTGAGGGATCAGTTGTCTGTTCCTACACCTCAATAGGAGTTGGCCATTAAAGCCAGGAGGGAGCAATGTAGGGGCCTTCCCAGGCAGAATCCTCCAGAGTTGTAATGCCTCAGAGAAATACATGTATTTGTTGGAGGTGTGGGGTGAGTGGAATGTGGGGGAGGGTCCCATAAGTGATAGAGTATTTGGTTGTCAAAATGTATTTAAACAGAAAGTTGCAAGATGTGTTACTTAGAAACCCTACAGGGTACCCATGATCAAATCTAGAGGAATGAAGGCAGAGGAGTGCCTAAATTCTGAGTTTGACCCAACAACAGGGTGAGTGAGGCCCTCTTTGGTAGTGGATGCAAACAAGCCTTGGTATCCAGAAGAAGCTGAATGGTGCATTAACCCCAGTGCTTGGGCCCGGAGTTGTGACCAAGTTAGCCATGACTCCCTAGATTGGCCTAGAGCCTGCAGACATATCCAACAAGAGTCATTGTAGGTTGGACAAGTATTAGCTAGTAGTCTAAATGCTGTCTGTAGGGACTTAATAAAGAGAGGGATATCAATTAGCAGTATGGGTTTAAGGTAGAATAGGGAGAAGATAGTCCATGGCACAGTTTTGATCAAGAGTTCTGCCATTGTTTTAAGGTTTACAAAGGAAGTTTTTCCATCCAGAAGGAAGTAAGCAAGCCCTAATGCAAAAATTTAGTATTATAAATAAAATCCCAAGAAGGGTAACTACCCAAAACAAAGGTGATTTTAAAGCTTAAAATCAATTACTTACATTGTCTCTGGAGCAGCTTTAAGTCTTCAACAGGTTCACAAGTCCAGTTGTCCCTTTGTTCCTTTACCTTCTGATCTGCTGTCAGCATGCTGAAAAGCAAAAACAGAGGAACTATCCCAGATTGGAGGGGACCAAGGCAAACTTAGGAGCAAATTCTATGTACAATCCCAAGTTGGATCCTGAACCAGAAAAAGGGCAGTAATGAAAAAGAGTGTAAAATCTAAATTAATTCTGTAGTTTACTTAATAGTAGTATATCAACATTAATTTCTTAGTTTCTGTAATTGTAATAACTATGAAATTTCTTGGTTTCCATAAATACAATTGTACTATGTAAACATTGACATAAGGAATATATAAAAACTCTGTACTATTTTTGCAACTCTTCTATAGCCTAAAATTATCTCAAAATAAAATGTTTTAGGTTTTAAAATGAAATTAAAAGGACCTCAAATATCTGTACTTTCTATAAAAGTGAATTTTACTACATGTAAATTATAACTTTGACTTAAAAAAATAGTTTCTTTAGGATAGTCCTTTAAAATACAGGTATGGCAAAAGTAGGTTTACAGCTGTGAGTATGTGAAACTGTTAATCCTTGTGTTATTTTTTATTAATTATTGTAATATATTCCATATGAACTACTTTTTCCCCACCCTGTTTATTCATTGATTATATTAAAGAAACCAATACTTTAAAATTTTTTCAAGATTTTATTTATTTTTTAGAGAGAGAGGAAAGAAGGGAGAAAGAGAGAAACATCAGTGTGTGGTTGCTTCTTGATCACCCCCAACTGGAGACCTGGCCTGCAACCCAGGCATGTGCCCTGACTGGGAATTGAACCAGCAACCCTTTGGCTCATAGGTCTATGCTCAATCCACTGAACCACACCAGCCAGGGCAAGAAATCAATACTTTAAATATATATCTATAGAAAAACCATGCACATGAACAACAAGTGGGATTGATTTTTGGAGGGAGTAGGTGGGTGGGGAAGGGGAACAGAGGGGAGTAAAAAGGGGATGGATGTAATACAACAACAATAAAATTAAATTTAAAAATAAATAAAAATACATCTAAATAATATTCTTCTTAAAAATATGTAGTACAGGGTGGGTGGGGAGGTGGACAGAGGGGAGAAAAAAAGGGATGGATGTAATACAACAACAATAAAATTAAAAGAAAAAAAAAAAAAGAAAATGCCTCTAAATGAAAGAGTAAGCTGTATAATTAATAGGTATTTGATTAGACTTAGAAAATCCTTTTTGATGTATTTCCACAAAATTGAAAAATTGATGTTTCTCATGATGGGTAACAAATCTCTTCACAATTCAGGATGATTTTCAATTCTTTGCTTTCAACAAAATTGAGAAGGATCTAATTGCATTGTTAGCAGATGGGTCACAAGAATAATATTTGAAGATGTGGTACTATGTTGTTTGGCATGTAAAGCGGAAATAGTTCAAATAATTAAATGCCATTGTTTCATAGAAAAAAAAATATGTAGTACATTAGAATAAAATTAGTAGTTAAATTTAGTAGATTGGTCATTCACTAAATTGACTGTAAGGAAATCAACCGCCATCCGAGAGAGGAACATGGTCCATCCTCCTGTGGTCCTAAGTTCCTCTTCTGATTAGGAGGATGCTGGAAAAAGACAGCTGCATGAATAGCAGTGGAGGTCAGAGAAGGAAGGTCTAGCAGGATCTTTGGAGTTGAGCTAACTTCATCTAGTTGCAGAGGAAGACATGGTGGGATAAGAGCCTCATGTGGTTGGAGCAAGGAAGTGAATCTGCCACTGGAGATGAGCCACCTAAAAGACTACAGGGAGACTGAAGGGAGAGGGCTGTCTTTTTTAAGACAGAGAGGTTGGGGGCTTATGTCCATCATCAGTGCTGCTCCTTTGTTTGAATCACAAAGGTAGGCTCTCCTCCAGGCAGGCTTGGCACATGCCCATCTGTGGGAAAGCAAGTTCAGTCCCCCTCTGAGCACTGAGACTCCAGGGCTCTGCATCTGAGTGATACCACCCTCAGTGACAAGCTGGATTCAGTTACTGCTCAACTTTGGGCTTCTTTCACCAGCGACACCTCTCTGTCCTTCCATTTTCCTTAATAGAGACTCGTGGAGCAGGCTGCCTCTTCCACAGGAAACACGTATAAACCCCTTACCACCATGAACCAAGGAAGGAGGAAAGACAGCAAAAATGGAGATAAGGAGGGAGGAAAGAATCTTGGCTTCCAGCCATGCAGATTTTTTTGAGGTGAAAAGAAGAAAATGTTTCACTATACCCCTTCTCCTGCTGCTGTTCCCTCTAATTAAGTATTCACACCAGGGTGAGGGAATTGATTTTGGAAAGCTGAATGCAAAGACTTCCCAGGTCCTGCAGAAAATGACTGGAGCCCTGAGGAAGGAATCTCCTGGAGGTGGGAGCACCAGTCCTGATAACAGTAGGAGATGCTCCAACCCTGCTGACCGCCCCAACTCTTCGTCCCTGGAAAGCAAGGCTCCTGGGCTCCTGTTCCTTCTCTTTCTCAATCTTCTTTAACAAATGCTCTACTTTTTTTTTTCTTTAAGACTTTATTCATTATTTTTATTTATTTATTTAAAAAAAAAAGATTTTATTTCATTATTTTAGAAAGAGGGAAAGGGAAAGAGGCAGAGAGGGAGAGAGACATCAATGTACGGTTGCCTTTCACCTGCCTCCAGCCACAGACCTGACTGGAGACCTGGCTTGCAACCTGGTTATGTGCCCTGGCTGGGGAATTGAACCTGTGACCTTTGGGTTCACAGGCCGGCACTTTATCCACTGTGCTACCAGCCAGGGCTATTCATTATTTTTAGAAGGGCAGAGAGAGACACACACATCAATGTATGGTTGCCTTTCTCTCGCCTCCAGCTGTGGACCTAGCTGGAGACCTGGCTTGCAACCTAGTTATGTGCCCTGACTAGGAATTGAACCAGCAACCTTTGGGTCCGCAGGTTAGCACCTATCCATTGAGCCACCAGCCAGGGCTCAAATGCTCTACTTTTTTAAAAGTTAAGTTTATTGGGGTGACATTCATTAATAACATATAAGTTTCAAGCATACAATTCTACATCATCTGTATATTGTATTGTGTTTTCACCACCTAAAGTCTAATTTTTTTCTGACGCCATAAATTTATACTTTATTTAAATCTCTGTATTTCTACTCTCAGACTAATGAAAGATTTGGGCCCTATTAGAGGAATGTGGGAAATCAGCCACAATCTTGCCAGGTTAGCTGAGATTTGACATGAACTATCTCATCTAAATTATATACCAAGCCATGACCTGAACTTAATCTAATATGAGTCACAGCTCCTGCCTCATTTTTTTTTTTTTTTTTTGATGTATGATGGTCTTTATTTACAAATTTATTGGCAAAAAGAAGTGGAATAAGTTTGTAAAACAGTCAGTCTATCACAGGGTATTACAGCTGATCCTGTCAGATTAAAGTTTCATTTTAATGGCTCTCGAATTGTCCAAAGACATACAACATTGAATCTGCCTATGCAGTTTCCTTTATGTAGTACAGTTCTCATATTTTAGGCAGTCTTTTAAACATATAAATATAAAAGAAATGAAATCACCCATTAAAAACTACATTAAATAAAAGGTATTTTGTCTTTAAATTTATGTCATCCTTGTAGTAACACATGCCCAATGAAAATTAAAAGCTGGAAAAGCAGTAACACTCCTTCTTGAGTGGACAGTTACAACAATCAATCATTTTCTGCAAAGACGGCATTTTCAACTGATCATGAACTACTCTGAACTTACTATGAGATGTAGCCAAAGTCTGAAGACAAGATGTAGGGAGAATATTCCTTTTTTTTGGAGGAAAGTAAGCCCTCCAAAATCAGCATGAGAAATAAACATCCTGTTGAAGAATTCTAGGTGGGAAAAAATTAATGTCAATTTCAATTCACGCTGAGCTGGCTTAATTTTTTCATTGACTTGATGGGTGTCATTCTTCTAAATCAAGTGTGTTTAATTCTTCTTCTAGTTCATCCAAATCTTCCCTGGTAAAAAGATTTTCATCAACAGGAACAGCATCAATAATTCCATTTTCCTGTCCTTCCCCTTCGTTGTCCTCGTCTAAATCACTTCTTTCACCATTTTCAGCCCTACCTCCGGAAGCTTCACTTAATTTGTTTTCATCTTTTTCTGAAGTATATGTGCTGAATCTTTCAAGGCTGGCTACAGTAATACCTGTTTCATCTACATCTCTTGGGATGTACAGGCTTAAGTCTATATCATTTATGTTCACTGAATCATCATCCTCATCACCGCCTGCGCCCTGGGTGTAGTGGGTATCATCTGCTTCCTCATCATCATCATTAACCAGCTCAGGACAAAATTCAAATACCTCGCGACCACTGATCACTAACGCTTTCCCTGCTTTGAAATCTGCTTTCCTTTTTTCCATATCCTGTTCAAACTTATCAATCTTTTCTTGTCTTTTCCTTTTCTTCCATGCAAGAAAAGATTCTAGAGTAATTTTGGTAACATTTGGACCCAGAGCGGAACACTCTCTTTCAATGAGATCTTCTAATGAAATTTCATCTTCCTTCTCTTCTTTCTTTTTATCTTTTTTCAATACAAATCCAGGAGGAAGTGCATGACGATACATGCAAACATCACCCCCTCCAGGGCATACCCAAAACCAGCCATATTTGTTGTTTTCAATTGCTTCAAGGAAATGCTTGCACACTATTTGAGTTTTTGGTTTTTTCTTTTCCGCCTCACCGTGCTTCTTGTTCACTACTTCTTCCAGTTTTTTCTCATCCCAATTATCCATAGTATCTTTTTCAAGTTCTTCATCTCTTGCATCAATGTAAACACTTCGCTTTTCACATTTCCTCTCCAGAGTGAGGTCATGAGAGAACTTACACTTATCTCCTTTAGTACACTGTCTTTGCTTGAAGAACGCGCACACCACAGATTTGGGATCTGCACCTTTACTTATTTTTTGAGCAGCAACTACAGGTTTGAACAGCTCATTTAGCTCTTGCAGTTCTTTCTTTTTGTCATCTTTCTTCAATTTCTTTTCAGCTTCACTTTGTGCTACCTGATGTGGATTTTGTTGACCAAATTTAACCTGATGAGTGACTGACTTGATAAATTTCTGTTGCTTTGCTCCTTTCTTATTCTTCAGATCGAAAGGTTTGTCTTCGATAATCTTTTTTTTCTGCTCCGCCTTTTTTTTTTTTTTTAAAGATTTTATTGTTTTTCAGAGAGAGGGGAAGGGAGAGAGGCAGAGAGAGAGAAACATCAATGTATGGTTGCCTTTCACCTGCCTCCAGCTATGGATCTGGCTGGGGACCTGGCTTGCAACCTGGTTATGTTGCCCTGGCTGGGAATCGAACCAGTGACCTTTGGGTTCACAGGCCGGCGCCTTATCCACTATGCCACCAGCCAGGGCTGCTCCGCCTTTTTGCTGCCCCCGGCCTGAGCCTGTTTCTTAGAGGGCATTGCGAAGACAAGTGGCACCGGCCAGACTTAACCGCAGCTGGACACCGTCAGGGTTTGTGGCCCCGCGGCCGGAGGTGGAAGAGACGAAGGCCACCGTCCCTGCCGCACCGCGCGGAAAGGTGGGCGAGCATTCTCCTGCCTCATTTGATTGCCAGAACCTCAGGCATAACAGTAAGAGAGGAGACATAACAAACACAGAATCAGAATAACCAAACTGTTGAAATGCCAAAAACTATGGCAAGTGAGACAGAGAAAGGCAGGTTTTCTATTCCATGACCTGCAAATGGCATAATCAAAGTCTGGGTGGGCAGACCTTTTAAGGACATGGCTTAGCTCAGAATAGTCCACATTGTAGTGCAAGAGGCATCCTTGTGGAAATGTGTTTTATCAGAATTAAATCCAAAAATACTAAATCTATCCTTAACTCAAATAGATTCAGCCACGTTGTATGAGGAGATGCTCCATTTGAAAGGGCAAGATAATTATGGAGAATATTAAGCAGAGCAGAGAAAGAACAAGCCAAAATGTTTCCACTAAGCACCTAGTGACCAGCCCTGAAGACTCAGAAACAAGGGCAAACTATACCACTGATGATGACCCGGGGACCATCAAGGACTATGACACTGGGGACTCAGGGACTATGACACCGCAGACCTGGGGACCACAGGAGATTATACCCCTAAACATCTAGATAATCACCCTGAGGCAACAGGTTTCATAATCACAGTGAAACCCACCGGATTCGTGATACACATCAGAATTATCTACATCTCCCTAGCAGCCACTGCAATCATGGTTTCCCTCTTTGTTGGACTTGGCCTCACTGTGGTGAATATTTGGCCCAGGAATGTGAAGGACATTATAAAAATGGGGCATCTATGGAGGGGGAAGTAGACATGGGAAGTTGAGGCATGGTAATTGCCCAATGTGACAGACCAGCCGTCCCTGGATTACACACCAGGTTTGGACGCAGAGGACACAAGAAAAAGAGAAGAGACAAAGTTGGGGTCGGGAAGCTTGCCCAAGCCACGAGTCCCGTTTATTAATCACACTAAGCTTATATGCAGGTATTACTGGCACCTGCTCAACTGAAACCAGGAAGCTAAGCTAGCTGCAGAGAACAAGGCATAGCACACTCTCTGCTTTCCACGCTTCATGGGCTACGGGGTAAACACACTGGGCTGACTCCCTATACACAGTGTCCGTTCCGGGTCCGCCTGGCACTAGGGCTGGCCCTGCCAAACACCCATTTCTGCTAGCTGGGCCTTGCCAAGCAGACTAGCGGTCCCTAACAGCCCAAGGTCAGGAAAGCTACAGAGAGCTTTGCAAAGACACAAAGAGAGAGAGGTAGAAAGAAAGGACAGGAGCACATGCCATAAAAGATGGGGACAGAACTGGGTGAGAGGGAAGTGCAAGAGACAGACAGGAAGCAGGAGAGAAACAGGGGAGAGGAAGAGAGTATGGAGAGATAAAGCAGACAGAAGCAGGAATATAGAAACACAGGTATAGTAAGACAGGGTGAGAACTAAAGCAAGCATAAATCATGAGGTAAAGATCGATTCAAAAATTGGATTTTTTTCATAAGAAGCCAAAGTATTGAAGGGTAAATGAAGAGGAGGAAATGGCAACACTTTGTATGGTCCACTCAGGTCAGAAATGTATTATTTTCTATTAATTATGACCCACTCTGGAATTTTGCAAAAGATGTTTTAAAACCAGGATTGAGCCCTGGCTGACAGCTCAGTGGTTAGGTTCTGGCCTGTGAACCCAAAGGTCACTGGTTCAGTTCCCAGCCAGGGCACATACCCAGATTGCAAGCCAGGTTTCCAGACAGGTCCTTAGCTGCAGGCAGGTAAAAGGCAACCATACATTGAAAAACATAAAAAATAAACAAACAAAACAACAACAACAACAAAAACAAGACAAAACAGGATTGGATGGGTTTTTGTGATCATGGCTATTTTGTACTGAGGGAGAGCTGGTACCAACTCTCAACATGGAGCTCTGAGTCTTCTTCTGTGTCTGAGGGGCTGAGGGGCTGAGGGGCTGTAGCTGCAAGAGGAGATCAAAGGCTCATCGCCAGCCGGTGGCTCCCTCTTGCTGACTTTTAGTATAAAACCCAAGCCTTCAATCTCTGGCTTCTGTTTGATGGGGATGAGCTGGTCCTTTTGGTCATCCTAACCTGGGGATGAAATGAATGTTGGAATCTTTGCAAGTGGCAGCTTATATGATTAACTAGTTCATGCAAGTCATTAAAGCCTCATTAATTCTTGTCAGCCATCAATGTCATCATGCACTGAACTCTGCCCCAAGAGGCAAACCCTCAGCTTGGGGTCAGTTTTGTAATGTGAGTAAGCCATAAGTAATACATTATTTAATAAAGGTGTTCATGTTCAACCAACCGAAGTCACACCATGAAAAGAGAGCATTCTGAAGGGTGGCCTACAAGAGGAAACGGGCACTGAAAGCCTCTCTATGTACTTGACAAGCAAGTCAGGCTCAGTATTCACCACGGAGGAGAGGACCATCCTGACTTCACTGTAACCACAAACAATGCCATTCATGATGAAAAGTCAGACTCCCCTGCCCCAGCACCTTCCTCCTCTGAACTAGGCCCCTGATAGTCATCAGGAAGGTCACCTTCTCAACCTCTTGTAAACTAAAACCAAGAGATGGTTCAAAGGCTCATGGCCCAGAAAGCAAGAATGAAGTTTGTGCTCCCAAATTTGTTGATTTTTTTTCAAAATAAATGAAATATTTAATCAAATATTGGTATTTTATAAATAAGGCATCAAATGATCTTAGGAAACATCCAAGTAATTAATTTAATTTTTGAAGTATATTTTATTGATTATGCAGTAACAGTTGTCCCAATTTCTTTTCCCTTTGCCCTCCTCCACCCAGGACCCACCTTCCCTCCTGCAGTCCCAATCCCCTTTGTTCATGTCCATGGGTCATGCATATAACTTCCCTGATTTCACCCTTTCCTATATTATTCTTAACTTACCCTTATCTATCTTGTACCACCTATTAGGTTTCCTAATCCCTACGCCATTTCCTCATTTCTCTCCCTTCCCCCTCCCAGCTAATAACCCTCCAAATAGTCCCCATACCTATGATCCTATCCTGGTTGTTGGTTCTTATTTTTATTTTTTTAGATTCCGTTGTTGATAATTGTGAGTTTGTTGTCTTTTTTAAAAAAACATCAATGTATGGTTGCCTTTCACCTGTCTCCAGCTGGTGACCTGGCTGGAGATCTGGCTTGCAACCTGAGTATGTGCCCTGACTAGGAATCAAACCAGAGACCCCCAGGTTCGTGGGCCAGTGCCAATCCACTGAGCCACACCAGCCAGGGCTGTTGTCTTGTTAATGTTCATAATTTTGATCTCCTTTTTCTTAAGTCCCTTTAACATTTCATATGATAAGGGCTTGGTGATGATGAATTCCTTTAGCTTTACCTTGTCTGGGAAGCACTTTGTCTACCTTTCCATTCTAAATGACAACTTTGCTGGATAGGTCCTTGCTTTTCATCACTTTGAATACTTCTTGCCAATATCTTCCTGTCTGCAAAGTTTCTTTTGAGAAATCAGCTGATGGTCTTATAGGAACCCCTTTGTAGGAAACTAACTTCTTATCTCTTATTGTTTTTGTTTTTATTTTATTGTTGTTGTATTACATCCGTCCCCTTTTTGCTCCTCTCTGTCCCCCTCCCCACCCACCCATTCCCCCCAAAGTCAATCCCACCTGTTGTCCATGTCCATGGTTCCTTCATACTAGGTTCTTGTCTAAGCTGCTCCCCTTTCTTGCCTCTGCCTCCCCCCTCCCCCAACCCCGTTCCCCCTGACCACTGAAGGCCTATTCCTTGTATTCATATACTTGGTTCTGTTTTGATTGTTGTTAGTTTTGTTCATTATTGTCCTGTAATGAGTGAGATCATATGGGATTTGTCCTTCACTGACTGACTTATTTCACTAAGCATAATACTCTCCAGTTTCATCCATGTTGTTGCGAAGGGTACAAGTTCCTTCTTTCTTTCTGCTATATAGAATTCCATTGTGTAAATGTACCAAAGTTTTTTGATCCAGTCATCCACTGATGGGCACTTAGGCTGTTTCCAGCACTTGGCTATTGTAAATAGTGCCGCTATGAACATAGGTGTACATAGGTTCTTATGAAATGGTGTTTCAGGTTTTTTTGGGTATAGTCCAAGTAGTGGAATTGCTGGATCAAAAGACAGTTACATTTTTAGTTTTTTAAGGAAACCCCATACTGTTTTCCACAGTGGCTGCACCAGCCTACATTCCCACCAACAGTGTATGAGGGTTCCCTTTGCCCTACATCCTCGCCAGCACTTGTTGTTTGTTGATTTGCTGATGATTGCCATTCTGACAGGTGTGAGGTGATATCTTATTGTAGTTTTAATTTGCATCTGTCTGATGACTTAGTGATGTTGAGCATTCTTTCATATGCCTCTGGGCCCTTTGTATATCTTCCTCAGTGAGTTGTCTGTTCAGGTCCTTTGCCCATTTTTTAATTGGGCTGTCTGTCTCCCTGGTGTTGAGTCGCATTAGTTCTTTATGTATTTTGGAGATCAGACCCTTGTCTGAGAGATCATTGGCAATTATGTTTTCCCATACAGTTAGTTCCCTTTGAATTTTGCTGATACTTTCTTTAGCTGAACAGAAACTTTTCAATTTGATATAGTCCCATTTGTTAATTTGTTCTTTGATTTCCTTTGCCCTTGGTGAAGTATCAGTAAACATATTTTTGCGTAGGATATCCAAAAGTTTACTACCTATATTTTTCTCCAGGACCTTTACGGTGGCACTGCTTATGTTTAAATCCTTTATCCATCTTGAGTTTATTTTGGTGAATGGTATAAGTTGGTAGTCTCGTTTTATCTTTTTGCATGTTGCTGTCCAGTTCTTCCAACACCATTTGTTGAAGATGCTGTTTTTACTCCATTTGATGTTCCTTACTCCTTTGTCAAATATTAGTTGACCATAGAGTCCTGGGTTAATTTCTGGGCTCTCTATTCTGTTCCATTGATCTATATGTCTATTCTTATGCCAATACCATGCTGTTTTGATGACAGTAGCCTTGTAGTATTGTTTGAAGTCCAGTATTGTGATTCCTCCTACCTTGTTCTTTTTTCTCAAGATTGCTGTGGCTACTCGTGGGCATTTTTGGCTCCATATAAATTTTTGAAGTATTTTTTCTATTTCTGTGAAGTCTGTCATTGGTATTTTAATTGGGATTGCATTGAATATGTAGATTGCTTTGGGTAGTATGGACATCTTAATGATGTTAATTCTTCCCATCCACGAATTTGGTATATGCTTCCATTTATTTGTATCTTCCTTGATTTCTTTCTTCATTGTTCTGTAGTTTTCTGAGTACAGGTCTTTTACCTCCTTCGTTAAGTTGATTCCTAGGTACTTTATTTTTCTTGTTGCTATGGTAAATGGGATTTGTTTTTTCACTTTTTTTTCTGTTGTTTCATAATTGGTATACAAAAATACTTTTGATTTCTGGATATTGACTTTATACCCAGCTATTTTGCTAAATTTGCTTATTAGGTTGAGTAAGTGTTTTGTGGAGCCTATCGGGTTTTGTATGTACACTATCATATCATCTGCAAATAATGACAGTTTGACTTCCTCTTTTCCAATTTGGATACCCTTGATTCCTTTTTAAGACCCTGTTGTTTATAAATGAGAATGTTTGGTGATGTTCTCCAGCAAGAGTGATTCAACACTCCCCCCACAGAGGTATTGGTCCATACCTTAGTCAGCAAATAATTTTCACATCTAGTCTTGACCTTTTTGAATATCCAAAACTCTCTCTTTAGTCTCTCTATATCACCATATTAATTTCCTATGTGGAGCTGATCATAGCTGAACTTACCTTTATTTTAGTTTTAACTTTATTTCTGCACTGTCTCCTTTCACTAGGGTGTCAGTTTCTTGAGACAAGAGGTCTTGAGGGCAAGACAGGAAACAGAATAGGCATTCAGGAATCCCTGTGCTTTGCTGATATGGTGATGCAACTCTCCCTATCACATTATAGTTTAAATGGAGTCTAGAGCAGTGGTCACACTGGTGTCATAGGTGTATCACTGTTCAGTTGGCTGCACTTTTTCTCCTCAGGGAACAGAAGCAGTGCTGCATCTTGAAGTAAGTGACAATTTTAGATTTGATGAAATACATATTTTGTGCTTTCTTTTGGTGCTATTTCTTCAGTTTTGGTCTTGTTTGGAAATATAAAGAAACTAAAATTCCTTTAAAGAGTGTCTAGCATGTACTGGGAATTCTTTTAAGAACAAGGATGGAAGATTAACAGAAGTGAATAACATTGGCCTTGCCCTTGAGTGTGATTGTTAAGTGTTCTAAAGAAGCTAAATGGTGAGGTGAAGCTGGAAGGAGGGGCCTTCCTCAGCCTGCAGACTTAGGAAAGCATCCCAAGGGAGTGGTGATTGACCTGGGATTTCTGACATATTTATGAATAGCACTACATTCTCCTTGAACACATATTGTCTCTTTGAACCCTCATATGAATCCTGTGGGGTAAGAAAATCACCCCATCAATTTGTGGCCAAAATGGAGGTGTAGGTTGATGTGCTTCACCTCCTCCTGCAACCATAAGAAGTATCACAGCTAACTTCAAAACAAAATACAACCTGAACAGCCAGAAAGTCAAACTATATGGAAGTCTGACAACCAAGGATTTAAAGAAGAAATATTCATCCAGACTAGTAGGAGGGATGAAGCCAGAAAACTGGGGTGAAGAGGACACAGTATGGCAGCAGTGGCAAGGCATTGGTGGTCACTGAATGAGTGGTCCTATGTTCACATGTGGCAGATAAGAGCTTGGAGGGACACCTGGGGAGCAATCCCAGCCCAGGCAATACCAAACACCCCATGGTTCCAGCACCAGGAAAATAAAGCCTCATAGCTTCTGTCTGTGAAAACCAGTGGGGGTTGGGGCATGGAAGAAACTGCCCATCTTTTAGGAGAATCTATTTAGAGGATCCTCATGGTCCAAGAACATATATAAACCCATTCACTTTTGGAACCATCACCAGGGCAGCAGCTGGAGGGGCACCAGTAGCATATGGGAAGTGGGTGAAGTGACTAGAAGAGGGGTGAATGACAAGCAAGGGGCATTGTTTCCTCTCTGACCCCTCCTCCACATACAGTGCCACAAAACAGGGAAACAGGTGGCACTGCATTGACAAATATGTAAGGCTCTGCCCCTTACAATGTCACAGGTGTGCCCAGACAGGATATCAAAGCAGCTCTACCTAATACACAGAAACAAACACAGGGAGGCTGCCAAATTGAGGAGACAAAGAAATATGACTCAAGTGAAATAACAGATCAAAACTCCAGGGGGAAAAAACTGAACAAAACAAAGATAGCCAACCTATCAGATGCAGAGTTCAAAACACTGGTGATAAGGATGCTCATAGAACTCATCGAGTATGGCAAACACATAAGGGAAGAAATGAAGGCTACACTAAGTAAAATAAAGAAAACTCCACAGGGAATCAATAGTGAAGGGAAGGGAGCCAGGGTTCAAATCAATGAATTGCAACATAAGGAAGAAACAAACAGTCAATAGTACAGAATGAACAAGAATTAAAAAAAAGAAAAAAGAAAAAAGAAAAACAAGGGAAAAGTAAGAAGACTAGGACATCTCCAAAAGGGCAACATCTGAAACATAGGGAGCCAGAAGGAGAAGAGAAACAACAAGAAATTGAAACCTTATTTGAAAAAATAATGAAAGAAAACTTCCCTAATTTGGCAAAGGAAATAGACACACAAGTCCAGGAAGTACAGAGAGTCCCAAACAAGTTGGATCCAAAGAGGACCATACCATGAAACATCATAATTAAAATGCCAAAAGTTAAAAATAAAGAGAATCTAAAAAGCAGCAAGAGAACAGCAGAGAGTTGCCTTCAAAGGCATTCCCATAAGACTATTGGTGGTTTTCTCAAAAGAAACTTTGCAAGCAAGAAGGGCTTGGCAAGAAGTATTCAAAGTGATGAAAAGCAAGGACCTACAACCAAGATTACTCTACCCAGCAAAGCTATCATTTAGAATGAGAGGACAGATAAAGTTCCTCCCAGACAAGGTAAAGCTAAAGGAGTTCATCATCACCAAGTCTTTATCACATGAAATTTTAAAGGTACTTATTTAAGAAAAAGAAGGTCAAAACTATGAATATGAAAATGACAATAATAAAGGAACCATGGACATGGACAACAGGTGGGATTGACTTTGGGGGGAATGGGTGGGTGGGGGGGGGGACAGAGGGGAGCAAAAAGGGGATGGATGTAATACAACAATAATAAAATTAAAAAAAAAAAAAAAAAAAAAAAAAAAAAAAAAAAAAAAAAAAAAAAAAAAAAAAAAAAAAAAAAAAAAAAAAGAAAATGACAATAACTCACAACTACAAACAATTGAATCTATAAAATAAAAGCAAACTAAGCAAACAACTAGAACAAAAACAGGATCAGAAATACAGAGGTCACTTGGAGGGTTATCAGCTGGGAAGTGGAAGGGGAGAATGGGGGTGGGGTACAGAGGTTAAGAAGCATAATTGGTATTGGTATAAATATATAGAGGGATGTTAAGAATAGTATAGGAAATGGAGAAGCCGAAGAACTTATATGCATGACCTATGGACATGAACTAAGGGGGGACTGCTGGATGGAATGGGGGTGCCAGGTGGAGGGGAGCAAAGGGAAAAAATCGGGACAATGGTAATAACATAATCAATAAAATATACTTTAAAAATGAAAAGAAGGCCCTGGCTGGTGGCGCAGTTGATAAGGCACCAGCCCGCAAACCCAAAGGTCGCTGGTTCAATTTCCAGTCAGGGCACATAACCAGGTTGCAAGCCAGGTCTCCAGCCAGGTCTATAGCTGGAGGCAGAATCGTACATTAATATCTCTACCTCTCTGCCTCTCTCCCCTCCCCTCTCTAAAAATAATAAATAACATCTTTAAAAATAAATAAGTAAATAAAATTTTAAAGTAAAAATAAAGAAAAATAAAAAGAAAATCACCCCATCTTAGAAATGCAAAGACTGAGGCTCAGAGAAGTTGAATTAATTGTCCAAATCACATAACTGGTAAGTGGCAGAGTGGAGTGGGAGGAGATGGTAGTACACTTAGGCCTTCTAGCTACAGAATCACTCACTTTTTACCTTATTAGGACTGGATCTCAATGGGGAACAACTTCTTGGTGCCTCGCAGAATCTGTGAGGGATGGCTGAAGGGAATCTTACCCTTCAGTCTGCTTTTCTCTAGGTTCTTGATGACAGGCCCTTGGATCTTGCTTTTAATCTGTTTTGGGTTTTGCCTAAAACTCAAACAAGAGAAACTAGACATAGTCCCCATTCTTAGAGGGTCCCCAGTCTGAAAATGAGTTGCAGACACACAGATACATACCAAACTACCTGTGTGTACAATGCACAGTAGGAAATGTGTCACTATTTTTTACATTTATGGCATATATTTACCTTGACAGGTGCATTCTACTCTGCAGCATCTCAGGCCACACCTTGGAAATAATTTGAGGACTGCCCCTGGCTGGTGTGGCTCAGTGGATTTAGTGCTGTCCTGCAAACCAAATGGTCACAGTTTGATTCCTGGTTAGGGCACATGCCTGTGTTGCAGGCCATGTCCCCAGCTGGGGACATGCAAGAGGCAGCCAATCTGTGTTTCTCTCACATATCCATGTTTCTTTCCCTCTCTTTCTCCTTTCTTTTCCCTCTCTCTAAAAAATAAATAAAATCTTAAAAAAAAAAAAAAGGAATCTACGCCCTGGCTGGTAGCATAGTGGGTAAGGTGCTGGCCTGCAAACCCAAAGGTGACTGGCTCAATTCCTAGCCAGGGCACATAACCAGGCTGCAAGCCAGGTCTCCAGCCAGGTCCATAGCAGGAGGCAGGTGAAAGGCAACCATACATTGATGTCTCTCTCCCTCTCTGCCTCTCTCCCTTCCCCTCTCTCTAAAAATGATAAATAAAATCTTAAAAAAAAAAAAAAAAAGGAATCTAAGGACTGGACACGAGCATAGTCACTCTACTTTTAGCTCAAAATCACCTTCTGAATCAAGGTGGTCAAGGTAGTTGTGATTTTCTCTACCCAGGAGTTTTTCAGCTTCTGTGCACTACACACGGAAGAGGTGGCACGTGATGATTCCCATAACCACCCATCAAGTCTTTCCTTTGGACACATATGCCAATTACTGTGTGTGGCTCTGAGGATACAGTAGACAACCACATAAACAGATTCTGCCCTCGGGGTGCTTGGCAGAAGCTAAAGTGCATTGCTCTCCTGTAGGTGCAAAAGGTATGAAATACTTTAGTGTTGGGAACCTTAAAAATAATTCATGGAACTTTCAGCAGTGACATTTACCATCAGTGATGTAACCATGCAGGCAACAAACAAGGTTGAGCAGAGGCATTTTCTCACATTGAGACCACATGGACCAGTTCTTTTTCATCACTATTGTGTTCATTGCTTGCCATATTACTCATGAAGGGATCTGAAATCTAATGCAGTGTTATTGAATACTAGATCACAGAGCCTGCAAATATTTTTAAAAGCAGAACTCACTAGTAAAGTGAAATAAATACCATAAATGTCACAGTGAATGAAAACTGGGCATTAGAAAAACTGGGTTATGTTAAAATTTTTAAACAGACATGAATAAAGATTATTTAGAATATGTATTCAACATGTCAAAAGAGATAATGGGGCAGGGACCTAATGATAGTAAGAAGAAAAGAAAAAAAAAAGTCCAGGTAACCATGGAAAGGGTGTCCATGGCAACAAGTGGCCTGGACCGAGGAGGGCTACCAGACAGTCAGTATCTTCCTGATGTAATGTCTTGATGCGTCTTCTGGTGACAAGGACTGGGCAGAGGCCCTGTGAGAGACCAGAACGTCTGGTGGAAATTGGTTGCCTACTTTTGAGTGCCCCAGGGAAAGTTTGTTTGCGTTACTTTTCATAGTGTCACATCCCAACTCCCTCCTCATTTTGCATTTGCTGGGCACAGAGGCACAGTGTATCTCCTAAAACAGCTACCATTTTTCCTTTTATTTTTTAAAAAAGATTTTATTTATTTTTTAGAAAGAGGAGGGAGAAGGGAGAAAGAAGGAGAGAAACATCAATGGCCTGCCTCTCACTCCACCTCAACTGGGGACCTGGCTTGCAACCCAGGTATGTGTCCTGACAGGAATCAAACCAGTGACCTTTCAGTTTACAGGTCAATGCTTAACCTATTGAGCCACACCAGTAAGGACAACAGGTAGTACCATTTTTCATTGAGTCTTACACTCCATTTGCTGGGAAGCATACTATTATTTCATAGACCACTAAGAAAAAAGAACACAGTCATACTATTGCATGGCACTAATTAATTGTAAGTGGTACCCCCATTTGAGAGATGTTAAGTGTAAAAGCTATCTTAGAGAAAAAACAAAATTGAAAAAATTATACCAATGTATGTGGTTTGCCAAAAATATTTATTAAAATAATTTTTCTAAGTTTGAAAAAATGTGAAAATTGTTGTATGTCTTGTAACCTATAAAATATGGTAGGTGGCTTTTCACAAAGATGGCGCCAAAAGCAAAGAAGGAAGCCCCTGCCCCTCCCAAAGCTGAAGCTAAAGCAAAGGTTATGAAAGCAAAGAAAGCAGTGCTAAAAGGCATCCACAGCCACAAAAAAAAAGAAGATCCGCACATCACCCACCTTCCAGAAGCCTAAGACACTACGGCTCCCGAGGCAGCCTAAATATCCTCTGATGAGCACCCCCCGGAAAAACAAGCTTGATCACTATGCTATCATCAAGTTCCCCCTGACTACTGAGTCAGCCATGAAGAAGATAGAAGACAACAATACACTTGTGTTCACTATGGACGTCAAGGCCAACAAACACCAGATCAAGCAGGCTGTGAAGAAGCTCTATGACATTGATGTTGCCAAGGTCAACACCCAGATCAGGCCTGATGGAGAGAAGAAGGCATATGTTTGACTGGCTCCAGACCACGATGCTTTGGATGTTGCCAACAAAATTGGGATCATCTAAACTGAGTCCAGCTGGCTAATTCTAAATATAAAATTTTTATACTGTAAAAAAAATATATATATAAATATATATGGTAGGTGACTTTTGTGAGTCATTTCTGGAGCTTTGTTCCCTTGTATAAACAGCTACACCATGCATTCATTCAGCCACATTTATTCATTATACACATTTATTAAGTGCCAATACTGAGACAGGCATGTTAAGCAGGTTCCCTGCCTTTATGGGGCTTTTGTTCTAGTAACTGTAGGATTTCTGATGATCTTTGCCACATTCACATCTTGTGAGTCAATACTTTTATGACTATGGATGAGTTACAGCATGCAAGCAGACACCAGAGAGAAAAACAGACACCAGAAAGAAAAACAGATACCAGAAAGGAAGGCAGAAAACCTGGATTCTTTTTTTCTCTTTAAAAAATATTTACTTATTTTAGAGGGAGGGAAAGGAGGGAGAAAGAAAGGAAGAAAATTATTGACGTGTGAGAGAAATATCCATCAGTTGGCTCCCCTTTACATCTTGACCAAGGCATGTGCTCCAACCAGGAGTTCTTCCTCTTTGCCGGAGGACTGCCAACCAGTCAGGGCTGTTTGTTTATTTTTTAATAAATTTAAATCCTTGAGGGGTATAGCATTACACGGATCCTGCGTCCAATGGCCTTAGCAGGAAGGTCGCTTCGGAATTTGGCTTGAACCATGCCACGGTTTCCATGAGCACGAGTTACCTTTCCCCATATTACTCTGGTTTTGTTCAGTTTACCACCAGGAGTCACTGTGTTATTTTTTGCTTTGTACACATAAGCACATCTCTTGCCTAGGTAGAATTCTGTTTCATCCCGAGCATAAACGCCTTCAATTTTAAGGAGAGCTGTGTGCTCCCTCTGGTTCCGCAGCCCCCGTTTATAGCCAGCAAAAATGGCCTTGGACCACAGACTCCCAGACATATTTGTCGTTGTAGAAGTCCTATTCCCGGCAGGCTCCACAGGCACAAGGATGGTGGAAAAAGGAGAAAATCTGGGTTCTAATCTGCTCTACCTTTAATACAGCATGTAATCTCTCTCAGTTTTGGTTTATCCATTTATTAAGTGGGTGATATTATTTTCCATCCTGTTAGGTCACTGATAAGTTAAGAAATAGCTGTTTTTCTCTTCACACAGTCTTTCAAACTCCATGTAATGGCAATCAAAAGGTAAAACAGCTGTGGAAACAGTGTCTGTGGCAACTAATGGTCCTATCTTTTTTTTCTGCCCCTGAATCAAGAAAGTTCCAGAGTTTTTCTTGTCACCTTCAGGCACTAAGCGGTATCATTTTATGTAAATTGTACATGTCTAACTCAGAATAACATCAAATCTTTTTTCTTTATCTCTAAAGATTTTATTTATTTATTTTTAGAGAGAGGGAAAGGAAGAGAGAAAGAGGGAGAGAAGCATTGATATGTGAGGGAAACATTGATCAGTTGCCTCTCACACGCCCCCAACAGGGGACCTGGCCCACAATACAGGCCTGTGCTCTGACCAGGAATGGAACCAAAGACCTTTTGGTTTGCAGGATGATGCTCAATCCACTGAGCTAAACTAGTCAGGGCATCAAACATATTTTCTATTATCCAGTGTACAACATCTTGCTCCCCATTGGATAGTCTGAAGGGGGCTGGTATCTGACGCTTGCTTGGCAAATACAGCTGTAGGAGACAGGCTGGTTATCCACCTTGGGGAAATGGGTGGTATAGGAGAGAAGGCTGGGCTAGGGTCCTGGTTCCTGAGTTTTTTAGGGTAAAGGCTTTGTAAGAGTTTCTAGTGGATTAGGTGTGAGCCATGCTAGAAAGCAAGCCAGTGTGCACCAAGTTAATACTGTCTCATATGGATACCTAAGGGTGTGAGATAAAGTCATTGCTGCGTCCCCAGGGTCCCTAGAGGCTGTGGAAGAAATGAATGGTAAAAGCAAGGCCTCATTTGCAACAAGGAACCGTAGATGAGTGGTCTCCAGCAATGACTGTAGTGGGACAAAGGGTCTCCAAAGAACCCATGGAAACATTTAAGAAGAATCAGCTTTAAGCACCTACCAGTCCCAGTGACTGCAAAGCCCTCTTACCATCATGCCAGGCTAGAAACAACTTTTGCTCTTCACTGTCTTTAACTCTTCCAGATTCTATTCAAACTTGGAGTGTCAGAAACAATCACTACAGGATAGGAATAGAGGGATAGACACATAAAGTAGAGAAAAGAGGAACGATGTCCTCATTAGTATCTTCCCACCTGGAAAAATACTAACTGGAGATTTAATAGTCATCAAATTTCAGAGCTGAAATCATTGTATTTAGTAATGGACTTTTATCACCTAAGAAAAATCGGAAAAGTTTTAATGTTACCCATGTTTTCATCTTGGAACGGAGAAGACTAGTCCAACTGTGCAGTTAAAGACAGCAGGAGAATGAAACTAAGTTGTGTGATCACACCCTTCAAGTCATATTCCACACACCGGTCCTGTCAGGCCTACGTGTGACTGGAGACATGTGCAGGCCTGACTGTTCCTTCAGGCTGTCATCTGACCTGTTCGTCATAGGCTAGTCTGTAGAATTTCAGCAATCTATCACTCAAAACTAAATATCTTATTCCCTAGAAATGTATGATCCAAGACAAGCACATTGCTAGTTTCCTCACTGAAGGTCATACATAGTTTTGTAGTAACCATGATGGTAGCCATTGGCCACATGTAGCAATGAGCACTAAGGAGCTAAGCCAAATTCAGATAGGTTCTTAAGTATAGTACATTCTAGATTTCAAAGATTTAGTACAAAGAAAACCTCATTAATAATTTTATATGTATTATACTTTGAAATTATATTATTTTGGAGGCACTGGGTTAAATAAATACATTACTAAAGTTAAATTTACCTATTGCTCTTATCTTTTCAATGTGACTACTAAATTACATGTAACCCCCCTTGTATTTCTATTAGTCAGTACTACCATGGGCATAAGACACTGAGGTCACAGGTCATCTGAGGTTGGTATGGCTTTCCTCTGGCAAGTGGCCTAGTCCCACGGTGAGCCATCCTAAAGAAGGCAGATTCTGGGAGGCAGCCCAAATCTGGGTTGTGGGAGAAAATCTTCCCTTTTTGGGGTTGGAAAGGCTGGAAAGGCACACTCCAGGGTACTCCAGCTGTGGGAGGTAAACTGGCCCCTGATGCTGGGGGCTGAGAAGCAGCCAGAAGAGATACTATGCAGGGAGGCACTAGGGTCTGGAAAATCTAAGCAGTTTTGTAACTCTTTTCCTCTATCCCTAACTTTTTAGGAAAGTCTTCTTAATTGTGAGCTGGGGCAGCAAAGGAGCTGAGGGTACTGTGGCCACTCTCAGTCCTCCAGTGGGATGACCCCCAGTGTGGGTCCTGATGCTGCTATCTCTCTCAGTGCAGTGGTCTCACTTTTGCCAACTGATCTAATCCTCAACTATAGAAAGAGCTTTATAATAAAAAATGTTCGCTAAGGCACCGGCCTGTGAACCCAAGGGTCGCAGGTTCGATTCCCCAGCCAGGGCACATAACCAGGTTGCAAACCAGGTCTCCAGTCAGGTCTGTGGCTGGAGGCAGGTGAAAAGCAACCATACATTGATGTCTCTCTCCCTCTCTGCCTCTCTCCCTTCCCCTCTTTCTAAAAATAATGAAATAAAATCTTAAAAAA
>PVIW01007772.1:0-25411 GCA_004026585.1 Noctilio leporinus | reverse complement strand
TGTTCATTACAGCTTATTATCTTAACATAATTTTGGAAGAAACATAAACACTCAACAGGAATAACTGTAAATTATGCACTAGTACGCTTCATACACCACTGTGGAGACACTTAAGTGACACTTACTAAAACTGTGTGTTAGAAAGGAAGATGATAGCATCATAATTTTTTAAAGGAATACATAAATAAACATGCAATTAGTGACAAAACCTAGCCATAAAGAAAATACTAGACATAACTATTTTTTTTATAGAATCATGATTGTATTAGTCAGGGTTCTCTAGACAAACAGAACCAATCAGAGAATATATACATATACAGGGTGCACATAACGAATTGGCAATAACTTTGCATCTCCTTATTTCACGTGCTTATTATTAATTTTGAAAAACTATGTTTCTAAGGTTATGATTTAACATCATTGTTTCAGATATAAAGTATTAAGTTCTGAAAGCAACTTAATGTGAAAGGCATACGATGTTAGAGCAACCATAATTTCTGGACTGCGTGCAAGGCCAACTGCTAAGGAAATTGCAGATCTCAATAACATCCCTTTACGTACAGTTTACAATGTGAACAAGGTGTATGATGCTGATTCTGATGTTCCAATTGTTATGAAAACAAAGTTCCCTGCTACAGTGATAGTGTTAGGTGTTGTCAGCAATGAAGGAAATATCATGACCCCGCATTTTTTCCCAGAAGGCTTAAAGGTGACTGCTGATGTTTACCTTGACTTTTTGAGAGAAGTAGTTGTACCGTGGATGAAGCAAATCACAAATGAATGTCATTTTCTCTTCCAACAAGATGGTGCACCAGCACATAATGCCAAAAAGGTGCAAGAATTTCTCAGTGTCAATGTTCCTGAATTCTGGTCAAAGGAAATCTGGCCACCTAGTTCACCAAATGCAAATCCTTTAGACCATTATGTATGAAGCATTTCTGAGAGAGAAGTTAATAAACAACCTCATTCCAATAAAGAGGTTGTTAAAGCTAACATTGAAAACATTATGATATCCATGGATAAAGAAAAGTTAATTGAAGTGTGCTCAAGATTCCAAAGTCGAATAGAGTCTAGTCGAATAGAGTCTATATATATATATATATATATATATATATATATATATATATATATATATATAAAATGAAGAATCCAGAGAAATACTCAACAAGAATCATCTATATACATCTGTATCTAGATATAGGTATATACAGATATATATAAAGAGAGACATTAATTTTCAAGGAATTGGCTTATGCAATTATGGAAACTATCAAGTCCAAAACTTGCAAAGCAGGCTGGCAAGCTGGAAGCCTAGGAAAGAGCTAATGTCACAGCTCAAGTCTAAAAGTGCCTAAGGGCAGAATTCCCTCTTCTTCTGGAAAATTAGTCTTTTTCTGTTAGGGCCTTCAACTGATTGGTATAAGTATTAATCTCATCTTTAAAATACCTTCACACATCTAGAATAATATTTGACAAAATATTTGGGTACCATGACCTAGCCAAGTTGATACATAACATTAACTATCACAATGACCTAGGGTCTAATATTCTCTAACTTTCTACATACTTTCTTGTGTTTTCCAAAATATATATAATAAAAACAATTTACTTTTATTCTTGGGAAAAAAAAGCCTGTAAACACATTTGAAAAGGCCCAGAGTCACAGGCACTGGGTGCTTCTCCCAAGGCTCCTGACACCCCTTTTCCCAGCTGCCACACTCTTCTTACCTCTGGCTTCTATCCTAGTCATCAAGCCCACAATGGGTCTTCCTTCACTAATGTTGGCAACCAGGTCTTACTCCTTTTTGACTCTCCCTCAAGCATGGGAAACTCTTTTCTTAATTAAGAACTTCAAATGTATATCCTGCAGGAGAAAACATTCAAAGGAATTCTAGGAACTGGGATTTTAGGAGCTAAGAGAGGAATAAGCAGAAATCTGCCTGATGGCTTTATTTTCAACCCTGGGGATAAGCTGATTCCTAAAGGTATCTTCCTGAGAGGAGTATCTGAGAGATCTCATGTTTCACTTTCTTTGTAAAAATCAACTTGATTAAATTTTCCTACCTCTGTTGAAATTGTCTAAAAATTATTATCAGTGCTTTATTTGATTTCTCTAATGTTTTCTGCAATTTTTTTGAGTTTCAATTTATTGTTGCTTATGTTCTAACATCCCTCTTGCTAAATGTAATGCCAGTATATCTATCTGCTCTGCTTATTTCTGATTTCACATAAATGAATAGACTTTCTATAAACTGAATCCATCTTGATTTGATTTTCAATATGTTTGGAGATAATTTTTCAAATGTGAAAAATTATGCTCTCAAGACACAATTAAAATTTTACTTTAGGATGATGTCAACTGCTTAATATACAAATATTTAAAGAAAAGTATAGGATAACATTAACTGTGATACTATGTTGTGATAAACTCTGCCAAACATTAAGAAACTGATTTTAGAAACAATATCCTGGGCAGGAAATGAAGATGCCCCAAGTGTTGTCTTAAAACCTTAAAACTTGGATCTGTCCTGGCTGGTGTGGCTCAGTATGGGTTGAGCACTGACCAACCAAAAGGTTGTCAGTTAGATTACCAGTCAGGGTACATGCCTGGATTGTGGGCCAGGCTCCTATTTAGGAACATGTAAGAGGCAACCATCCATGTTTCTCTCACACACCATCAATGCTTCTCTCCCTCTCTTTTTCCCTCCCTTCCCCTCTCTCTAAAAAAAAAATAAATAAATAACTTGGTCTGTCTTCCTTGATGAGTTTCTCTTCTGTGGTATCACAGATGCTTGAGCTTCTAAGGAACTTTAAAGGCTGCTTACTCCAAACTCCTATTAAAAACAAGATTTTTTTATGTTACATTCCGTATTAATGGTTTTCCAGTACCAGCATGAAACCTGAGAGTGCTCAAAAGGGAAAGAAATTCAGAATCTAGGAAAGGAAGAAGGAACCTGGACATCAGGAAATTATCAAACTGGATCTAGAAAAGGTTTTGTAGCATGAGAGAGAATTACTGATGAGATAAATATGCAAATGTGGCCTAAGGTGTTGGTGCTGATGGGGGGTCACTGGCCAACCTTGCAGAAAGGCAGCCTTCCTGAATGTTACACAGCTTAACTCCTGGGAGTTTCCAGAGGAATCTGTAAGTAACTTTAATGTTTTTCTGTGATAAACCAGTCTTGCTGAATCAGCCAATTGAGGCTTATCCAAAGAAAAGAACAACTAAACTCATCATTCCCCAACTATCTGTATTTTTTGTCTCCCCTCGCTCTGCTCTCTCTTATTAATCCTACTTTTGTCATTGCATATAAGCCATCAGAGTTACTTGTCTATTTTCCTCTGTGTCTACTACTTTCTGTGGCTTACTACCCAATTCTTCCTGTCCTTCCTAACTTCAGAACTTTGCTTCCTTTCCAGTCTCACACCTAATCATCACCATTGCATATCAACTACTATCATCACCAGCACCAAAATTATCATCATCACCACCATGCAGTGCCAGTGATAGTGAAAAGTATATGTATCTTATAATTATCTCAAGAAAGTGCTGTGATTCCCCTTTTAGGAAATGAGGTACAAGATGGTCAAATAACTTTTTCATAGTTATAAATTTAATAACTTTTGAAATCAAGATTTCAACCTAGGCTTGTTTAATCTCAGAGCCCAAACACATCCACCACACTACACTGCTTTCAAAATTCTCCTTCTACTATCAGCTGCTTCTTTATGTTTCTGTTTCTTAGTGTGAGCTACTGATAGTAAGGATCTCAACTTCCAGTGTGATGTCCCAATGCTGGTCATCAGCCAGCTGTTGTCTGGCTGACTGAATTAGGTGTCCACCTCTGGACTGTTCAGCATTGACCAGAGGATGCAGGGCTGTGTGTAGAAGGGGTATTGTGATGGGCAGGGCCAGTCAGTGTACCTCTCTGACTCCCCTGAGAGTCTATTGAAGAGGCAGCTTTGAACGTGCATTTATTTACATTTTATCTCTTTCCACAGAGTATTTGGAATGGCTTATAACAAAGCCATATATAGTGAAATAAGTACACATGGAAAATAATTTTTCATTACAAATCAAGGTAAAAGAGAATAAAAATATCCCACAGCTTAGAAATAGTACCATGAGGTACTTGAGAAAGTTGTGTTTTGAGCTTTTTGGCAGCTAGAGTAAAAGAAAAAACATGGGCAACTTATAGTCCATATAAGCAAAAGAAAGCAAACAGAGCTTTTCCTGAAAGTAAATTCTAAATTCTCATATGATGTCTTAATAAGGGATACTGGGTAATCTAAAGCTAAAAGACCTCAGCAAATTTTCCAAATTTTCCAAATTTTAGTGAATAGCAAATTCACTAATTGATTTCTTGTGTTTGTTTGCTATAGCAAAGAGAAAGGCAGAGTATTGAACCACAACTTAGTGGAAGAGATTCTGGGAAGAGTGAACAAAAAGTAATACAAAGATAGAGATGTCTATGACCCAGGGACAGAATTAAGAGAACTCAGAGGTGAAAGCACTATATGCCCCTTATATAATCGTCTCTAACACATCTACACTCTGTTGAGGAATCTTAGGATGCATATTGTCTGTTGCTGATTGAGATTAGTTAACCTTTTTATTTTTTAATGATTTTACTTAATTAATTTTAAAGGGAATACAAAGGAGGGAGAAAGAGGGAGAGAGAAATATGAATGTTTGAAAAATACATCAAGGGGTTGTCTCCCTCACATGCCCCTAGTCAGGAACCTGCAACCCAGATATGTGCCCCAACTGAGAATCAAACTGGCAACCCTTTGGTTTGGAGGCAGGTGCTCAAGCCACTGAGCCACACCAGCCAGGGGCTAGTTAACCTATCCTTAAGACCTCATTTGGGCAAGCCCCAGGGAAACAGAGGCCCTCAGGCTGTGCTCCCACCTGGATGATAGCTGACTCCCCACCTGCACAGGGATGATCTGTGGCAGTCTACTGTATTGGGATTGCTTCAATTTAGGAGCCAAGTGTAAGCCCAGCCATATCATTAATCCAGACAGACCTGACTCCTAACCCCATGATGCTTACCACAGACTAAAATTATTATTTTGAAAAATAAATCAAATCAGGTGCTACCAGTCACCTGCTATAGATACTGAAAAAACTCAGAAGGTACTCAATGAATACTCTGAGGATAATAACAGGTTTCTCAAGAAAGCTTGAATATTGTATATGATTAATTTTCTGTATACTTGCTTGTATATACCAAATTAATTGTAGAAAATGTCTGCCAAAGATAATTATTCTAATTTACAAAATTAATAAGGTGGCTATTTATTTTATTTAGTTAGCAGGACCTGTTATCTCTTAAAATCTTTTCTGGTTACAGTTAGTCAAGAGCCAACATGCCCACTTGTCATATATCACAGTCATATGCATCTAGTCTATTTAATTTTTGAATAGTTGCAATAGTGATTAGAGTTTTATTTTTATAGACCAAATCTTTAATTAGTAATTAGCATAAGAAAATCTATAAGAGAGTGATGTAGTTTATGGGAAAAAAACTTTAGGTCACAGATCAACAAATGAGAAAACTATTTAGAGTAACAATAATAGCAGCTGATATTTATTCAGTTTTCTGTCTGTGCCAAGAACTCTTTTAGGCTTTTCCTCTATTGCCCATTTAATCCTTGTAACCACTCTCTGGACTGCCATTATTCCTGTTTTGCAGAAGAGGACAGAGACAGAGGGGTTAAGTAATTTGCTCAAGGGTGTTGAACTTCTAAGAGGAGTTGCTGAAATACAAAACCTAGAACTCTTAACTGTGGAAGCTCATCCTATTAACTGCTCTACTAAATTGCCTTTTGTGTTTTTTTTAATTTAATTTATTGAATTACATCCATCCCATTTTTCCTCCTCTCTGTCCCCTTCCCCACACAGCCACTCACCTCCAAATTCAATCCCATGTTTGTCCATGTCCATGGTTCTTCCATGCTAGTTCCTTGACTAAACTCCCTTTCTTTGCCTCCTCCTCCTCCTCCTTCTCCCCTGCCCCCACTCTGCCCACTGAAGGTGTATTCATTGCATTCATGTATCTGGTTCCATTTTGCTTGTTTGTTTGTTTGTTCATTGTTGTCCTGTAATGGGTGAGATCATATAGTAGTTGTTTTTCACTGACTGGCGTATTTCACTAAGCATAATGCTTTCCAGTTCCATCCATGTTGTTGCAAAGGTTAGGAGTGGCTTCTTTCTTTCTGCTGTGTAGAATTCCATTGTGTAAATGTACCAGTTTTTTGATCCATTCATTCCACTGATGGGCACTTAGGCTGTTTCCAGCACTAAGATATTGTAAATACCACTGCTTTGACACAGAGCTACATAGGTTCTTTTGAATTGGTCTTTCAGGGTTCTTTGGGTATAGTCCTAGTAGTGAATCAAAAGGCAGTTCCATTTTTAGTCTTTTAAGGAAACTCTGTAATGTTTTCCATAGTGACTGCACCAGCCTGCATTCCCACCAACAGTGCACCAGGGTTCCCTTTTCCCCACATCCTCACCAACACTTGTTGTTTGTTGATTTGTTGATGATTGCCTTTCTGACAAGTGTGAGGTTGTATCTTATTGTGGTTTTAATTTGCATTTCTCTGTGGCTAGTGATGTTGAGCATTCTTTCATATGCCTTTGAGCCCTTTGTATGTCTTCCTTAGAGAAGTGTCTGTTCACGTCCTTTGCCCATTTTTTAATTGGGCCGTCTGTCTCCCTGGTGTTGAGTTGCATAAGTTCCTTATACAATTTGACAATCAAACCCTTGTCCGAGATATCATTGGCAAATATGTTTTCCCATACCATTGGTTCCCTTTTAATTTTGCTGGTGTTTTCTTTAGCTGAACAGAAACTTTTCCATTTGATATAGTCCCATTTGTTTATTTGTTCTTTTATTTCCTTTGCCCTTGGAGAAGTATCAGTAAACATATTCTGCTTAGGATATCTAAAATTTTACTACTTAGTGCCGATGGCATTCTTGAGTGCCAGAGCAGCTGAAGGATAGGCTAGGGAGCACGAGACATCTGCAGGTCCCTAAGAATTGGAGTGGTCAGCATCTGGACTCAGAGGAGCACAGCCCAGAAGCTGCAAGACCTACAGGAGAGCAGGAGAGACAGTTCCAAACCAGCCGGCAGGCCGAGGTCTACTCTAGGCAGTGGCAGCTCTATCCAGAGGGGCATCTCTAACTAAAGACAGCTCCAGGTTCCCTGGTGACTAGAAATCTGAGCAATGAAGTGTGGGCAGTGAGTGCAAACACCAGAGGGTATGAGGAATTGAAATCCTATAGAGAAGGGACTGTGTGAGAGCCTACCTCCGGAAACTGAGAGAGGAAGCTCCTCACTGGGCCAGAGGCAGAGGAGAAGAGACCTGCAGGGAGCTGAAGCAGAGTAGCAGGGAAATGCACTTGCCAGAGCAGCGAAAGGGCCGAAAACGGTACCACTGTGCCACCAGGGAAAGGGCAGTTTGGAGCCCCTATGAGAGGGGAGGCCCAGCCCCGAGCACCCACACAGGCCGCAGGCCCCCACAGAAACTCCAAACCATGCTCCAGGAACTTGCAGTTGGTGCAACTGGCGCACCCATTGCAGGCAATAAAGGTTGGAGGGGGAAGGAGTAGCATTAGCCAGCAGACTGCATTGCAGACTTTCTGGGGAGCCAGGCACACATCACAGAGGCAGGGGTGAAAAACTCCTCAAAGAGCTGGACTGCTTGGAAGGTTACCCTTTGCCCAACCAGGTGCTGTTAGGGGACAGGGGCTACCTCCTCCAGAAGCTGCAGGGGTAAGGTCAGCCATCACAGGAGCCAGCGAGGTTGCAGGCTACCCCGCATTGGAGCCAGGTGCCCATCACAGGCAGA
Organism: Noctilio leporinus; assembly: GCA_004026585.1. Classification (NCBI taxonomy): domain Eukaryota; kingdom Metazoa; phylum Chordata; class Mammalia; order Chiroptera; family Noctilionidae; genus Noctilio; species Noctilio leporinus. The sequence goes on along the minus strand of PVIW01007772.1, from coordinate 17,550 downwards.
AACCTCCTCCAGGAGCTGGAGGGGGAGGAGCAGCCATAGACATCACAGAAGCACCCTGCAGGTCTTCACACAGAACCAGTGAGAGAAGGGAGGGCCTCAAAACACCAGCAGCACAGAAACCCAGCTAGGCTACTGGAGGCCCAGCCTACCTGGGGGCTGACACTCAGAATCAGCCCTGACTGTGACAGCCATAGGCCCTGCCACTCCAAGACCACACAGCTAGACTGTACACTGCAGAGACCTGACCAAGAAAAAGAGGCAGACTCAGGAAATGAAACGCTGATCATCTCAAGCACCTGACTTACATCGAGAGCTACATGAACTATTAATCCCTAGGATATCCTTTTTAGAAGTTACTTCCAAGTCTCACAATTAGTGCATTTAACTAAATACTGTTTATACCATAGTGTATCCCAACTCACATATTTTTACTCCTCCACTATCTCAATCCACCTGAATACCCAAGATCCTCCTCCTACTCTTGATTTAAAGTCTACTCACTCTCCTGCTACAATTCATTCCCAGTCCTAAATCTAAGTATTCCTTCCGCTCTCCAGCCTGCTAAACCCATTTATTTATTTATTTATTTATTTATTTATTTATTTATTTATTTTACTTTTCTGCTAAAAGTACACAGGTCCTGGCTCCACCTGAACCAATCAGGGATCATTAAGGGTGAACAGGGAGGTAGATGTGGCAACTATATATATGGGCTTATAGTGTGCACTCGTACTTGAGGGTTTCTGATTCTTCTTCTGCTCATTTCTATAGAATAGATAAGTTGGTTTTCTCTGTCATATCCCTGCTATCTTTGCTACCCTTCAGCACCCTTCAAAAATATCTATACTTTAGTCAACTTAATCATTTCCCCCCTCATACAACAATCTTAATATATCTACATCCCTATTAAGACTGGCTCAGTTGCAGCTGAGGGTGTGATTAAGAGTGGGGATTACCTAGGAGGGTATGAGTATAAAGTTACATTCATAGGCAGTCAAAAGGGGGAGAAAAAGAGAACGACATCTCTGAAGGTGTGGTTATTTTGCCTGGACTGGTGGTTCTGTTTAAGGAGCAGCTCAAAAACAGCATATGAGATGGATGGAAGGAGTGTCCTTCAATCAGTCAACTGGAAGGAAAGGAGCAACATACACAACCAATCCAAAATACAACCAGACAGCCCAAGTAAATGACATAAAGGCCACCACAAGAACAACAAGTGGAGAAAATCTGCAAGACTGCAACACTGAACTCCACAAACCTCCTAACACAGAAGGTTGCTCCACAAAGGCAGGGAAGCAAAGCAGATTAATCCAAGACAAAAACAAGCAACAATACACACCCAAATTGGGGGGAAAAAGAATCAGCCTATCACCAAAAGGAAAGGAAGAATCCCCAGAAAGATCACCAGACGAAACAGAGGCACATGACCTATCAGATATGGAATTCAAAAGAATGATAATAAAGAAGCTCAATAAGCTCAGCCAACTCAAAGAAAACTATAAACAACTCCAGGGAAGTTACAAGGAACTTACTAAAAGCTACACCAGCATCAAAAAGGACTCAGAAACTATCAATAAGCGCCAGGAGGAAATGAAGAATACAATTTCTGAATTGAAGAATACAGTAGAAGGAATCAACAGTAGACTAGAGGAAGTAGAGGACCAGATCAGTAAGTTGGAAGACAACGTAGACAATTATTCCAAGACAGTACAAGAAAATGAAAAAAGGCTAAACATGAATGAAGAGGTTTTAAGAGAGCTGCAGGACATCATACAATGAAATAACATCTGTATCATAGGGATACCAGAAGGAGAAGAGAAACAAGGAATGGAAAACCTATTTAAAAAAGTAATGATAGAAAATTTCCCTAACATGATAAGTGAAAACGTTACTCAAGTTCAGGATGCACAGAGGGTCCCAATGAAGATCAACCCAAAAAGACCAACTCCAAGGCACATTATAATTAAAATGGCAAATATCAAAGACAAAGAGAGAATCCTAAAATCATCAAGACAGAAACAGCAAATAACATATAAGGGGACTCTGATAAGGCTATCAAATGATTATTCAACAGAAACAATAGAAGCGAGAAGGAAATGGCAAAGATTATTTCAAGCAATGAGAAACAAAGGCCTGCAACCAAGAATACTCTACCCAGCAAGGTTCTCATTCAAAATGGAAGGATAAATAAGGAGTTTCCCAGACAAAAGAAGACTAAAACAATACATCTCTACTTTTTAGCATTGCAAGAAATGCTAAAGGGTCTGCTTAAAAAAAAAAAAGAAGAAGAAGAAGAAACAGAGAGAGCCAAAGAGGAACACAGGTACAAAGTAGTAAAATGGCAACAAATAAGTATCAATCAATAATAACCTTAAATGTAAACAGATTAAATGTGCCTATCAAAACACATAGGGTAGCCGAATGGATAAGAAAACATAACCCATATATATGCTGTCTTCAACAGACCCACCTCAGAACAAAGATTGACACAGACTGAAAGTGAAGGGATGGAAAAATATATATCAAGCAAATGGACATGAAAAAAAGGCTGGAGTAGCAATACTTATTTCAGACAAAATAGATTTGATGATGAAGGCCATAAAAAGAGACAAAGAAGGACATTTCATAATACTAAAGGGAACAATCCGTCAAGAGGAAATAACTCTGGTAAACATATATGCACCTAATGTAGGAGCTCCGAAATATATAAGAAAAATTTTGGAGGACTCCAAGAAGGATATAGACAGGAACACACTAACAGTAGGGGATTTTAATACCCCACTATCAACAATAGACAGATCTTCCAAACAAAATATCACCAAAGATGTTGTGGCATTGAACAATACTCTAGAGGAAATGGACCTAAATGATATATACAGAACCTTTTACCCCAAAGAAACAAAATACACATTCTATTCAAATGCACATGGAACATTCTCTCAGAGAGACAACATGGTAGGTCACAAGACAAGCTTCCACAAACACAGGAAAATTGAAATCATACCAAGCATCTTCTCAGATCATAATGGCTTGAAACTAGAAACCAATCTCAAGGGGAAAATACCAAAAATACTCTAACTCATGGTGATTGAATAACATGCTTTTAAGCAATGAAGGGGTCAACAATGAGATCAAAGATGAAATCAAAAAGTTCCTGGAAACAAATAACAATGAACACACAACAGTCCAAAACCTATGGGACACAAGCAAAGACAGTGCTCAGAGGGAAATTTACAGCAATACAGGCCTTCCTAGAAAGGTCACAAGAAGTTTATAAAAACAACCTAACTATAAAGCTGCAAGAACTAGAGGAGCAACAACAAACAAAGCCCAGAGCAAGTAGAAGGAAGGAAATCATCAAGATCAGAGCAGAACTAAATAACTCAGAGACTCAAACTACAATTTGAAGAATCAACAGGTCCAGGAGCTGTTTCTTTGAAAATATAAACAAAATTGACAAGCCTTTAACCAGGCTCATCAAGAAAAAGAGAGAGAGGACCCAAATAAACAGAATCAGAAATGACAGAGGAGAAATCACAACTGATATTTCAGAAATATTAAGGATTGTAAGAAATTATTACAAACAACTATATGACAAGGAATATGACAACCTGGGTGAAATGAACAATTTCTGAAAATATATAATCTACCAAAACTGAATCCAGAAGAAGCAGAAAGCCTGAATAGGCCAATAACAACAAGTGAAATTAAAGAAGTAATCCAAAATCTCCCAAAGCACAAGAGCCCCGGACCGGATGGATACACAAGTGAATTTTACCAAACATTTAGAGAAGAACTAACTCCTATCCTTCTCAACCTATTCCAAAAAATACAGAAAGAGAGAAGACTCCCAAACTCTTTCTATGAGGCCAATATTATTCTAATCCCAAAACCAGGTCAAGACACAACTAAGAAAACTCTGATAAACATAGATGCTAAAATTCTCAACAAAATATTGGCTAACCGGATTCAGCAGTACATTACAAAGATCATACAGCATGATCAAATGGGTCTCATCCCAGGGATGCAAAGATGGTACATTTGTAAATCAATAAATGTAATACACCACATAAACAAACTGAAAGATAAAAACCATATGATCGTTTCAATAGATGCTGAAAAAGCATTTGATAAAGTACAGCAACCATTTATGATCAAAACCCTCAGCAAAAAAGGAATAGAGGGAGCATACCTCAACATCATAAAGACCATCTGTGAGAAACCTGAAGCCAACATCATACTTAATGGACAAAAACTAAAAGCTTTCCCACTAAGATCAGGAATGAGACAAGGCTGTCCACTTTCTCCACTTCTGTTCTACATTGTCTTGGAAGTTCTAGCCATAGCCATCAGAGAAGAAAAAGGAATCAAAGGTATCCAAATTGGAAAGGATGAAGTCAAACTGTCATTATTTGCAGATGATATGATAGTGTACATACAAAACCTGATAGACTCCACCAAAAACTTACTCAACTTAATAAGCAAATTTAGCAAAATAGCTAGATATAAAGTCAATGTCCAGAAGTCAAAAGCATTTTTGTATACCAATAATGAAACATCAGAAATAGAAGCTAGAAAACAAATGCCATTTACCATAGCAACCAGAAAAATAAAGTACCTAGGAATCAACTTAACTAAGGAGGTAAAAGACCTGTACTCAGAAAACTACAGAACATTGAAGAAAGAAATTAAGGAAGATACAAATAAATGGAAGCATATACCATGTTCATGGATGTGAAGAATTAACATCATTAAAATGCCCATAGTACCCAAAGCAATCTATAAATTCAGTGCAATCCCAATTAAAATACCAATGACAGACTTCACAGAGATAGACAGAATACTTCGAAAATTTATATGGAGCCAAAAACACCATGAGAAAGAAGAACACAGTAGGAGGAATCACAATACCCAACATCTAACTATACTACAAGGCTACTGTCATCAAAACTATCTGGTACTGGCATAAGAATAGACATATAGACCAATGAAACAGAATAGAGAGCCCAGAAATAAACCCAGGACTCTATGGTCAATTAATATTTGACAAATGGGGAAGGAACACAAAATGGAGTAAAAATAGTCTCTTCAACAAGTGGTGTTGAGAGGACTGGACAGCAACATGCAAAAAGATAAAACTAGACCACCAACTTACACCATACACCAGAATAAACTCAAGATGGATAAAGGACTTATTTATTTTTTTTCTTTTCAAAATGATTTTTTAATTTGTCATTTCTAGCGAGAGGAGAAGGGAGAGAGGCTGAGAGGGAGAGAAACATCAACATCAGTGTATGGTTGCCTTTCACCTGCCTCTTGCTACAGACCTGGCTGGAGACCTGCCTTGCAACCTGGTTATGTGCCCTGGCTGGGAAGCGAACCAGCGAGCTTTGGGTTCGCAGGCCGGCGCTTTATTTATTGTGCCACCAGCCAGGGCTCTGGCTAAAGGATTTAAACATAAGCAGTGCCACCATAAAGGTCCATGCACCAGCCTCAGGCACCACTGAGTGGGGCAGATTGTTTCCAGTGGGCGGGGCTATGAGGACCCTCATAAGGAAGGCGCTTGGTGCAGTGCAGTCACCCTGAGGTGTGGACGATGAGTCAACAGCCAGATCCTCACAGCTGCTTCTCTTTTCCAAGCCACTGCCACAAACTCTCCCCATGTGTCTCCAGTCCTCTCTGCCCTCCCTCTTCTGGAGCCCAGGGTAGGTGGGTGCCAATGTATTTTCATTGTGGTCACCCTAGTAGTTCTCTATCTCCTTTGCTCTCTTAGGCTAGTAAACTCCATGGCTTTCCACCCTTCTCAGCTGGATGCTACCTTACTCTCTGCTTTGGTTCTATAGGCTGCAAAACCCAGCTGGGGGACCAGAACCCACCCTTCTCAGGTGGAGCCCCTAGCTCAGTCCTTTGGCTGCTGCCTCCAGTGGGGACCCAGCCAGCCCTCTCGGGTCTCTGAGATTCCTACCAGTCACGTTGTGATAAAGTATCTTCTGTTCTTTCCATGGTTTTAGGACTTCTTTTCCAGCTGGTGTTCTCTTGGTAATTCCAGCTGCCTTTTTCTCCCAAAAAGTAATTCCAGGTACGACCTGGGAGGAGATTGGTGTAGCTCCATTTACTTTTCTGCCATCTTGCTGGAACTCCCGATTAGAGATTTTTTAATAAAGGAAATTATTTAATCCTTGTGAGGGTGTGGTGAGACAAGCACTCTCATGTAGTATCAGTGGGGGTACAGCCTCTTTAGAGATACTCAGATGACATCTACCAAGAGATACCATGCACATCCTTTATGTACAGGGGCATTTATGGCAGAATTACTCATAATGCTTCGATGATTCACAAGTCCAATGAAAGAGCATATATAGTGTTATATTAGGTATCCATAGGATACATATCTTTCAGAGTTCTTGGCTGTTTCAACTATGAAGGGAAGGGTCTTGTTGGGAATGCATTGAATCAAACACTGAAGCAAGGGCCCAAGTGCCACCTGGAGGAAGGACCAGCCAGAGAAATGGAGGGAAATAGAAAGGCATCATGACATTTATGCCATAGCACCAATTGGTCTGTGCTAGGTTTCTGGAGTCCACCACACACACAAACTCAACTGGAGCTTCTGGCTTAATATGGATGATTGAACAAACACATTTGCTCTGCCCCCAAATCAAATCCCAGCACAATGTGGTAAAGGGGTTTTTAGATGACAAAAACTATCACCAATTAAAATTAGACATATCTTTAGCTATGTGAGTGGAAGCAGAGGGTAAAGCAAAAACTTACAAGGAACACAAAACAGGAAACAATATAATCTAAATAAATAGGTAAATGAATAAGTCAGCATCTGGACAGTAAATGGGCATCTTGGGAGATAAGAGAAAATTAAAAGTAAGATCATGGTGGTAGAACCCTAGAAGCAGGCTGACTTCACAAAAATACAACGCCAGAAATCCTAAGGAATAAAGACAAAGTACCTGTGAATGTGGGGGTGCAGGAGGGCTGGGAACTGAAGTTGAATCTGCACAGGAAACCATTAGAACCCTAGATCTTTTAACCCACATGGCAGAGCACTCTTCTATTGCACCCTAATGTGTGGTTTACTTGCTAGAAAGTGGAACCATGTTGGGGAGGCCTGGGAAACTACTAGGCAAAACAGGAGGACTAAGTAAGTCTGCAGATGAAAAATGGTCAGGCCTCCTGGTCTTCCCCGTCAGTTCCGAGACTCTGGCAATGTGACTTGCCCTCCTACGGATGATAATGGAATCTCCTTGGAAAAGATGACCAGACCAAGGAAAAGCCTCAAACACCAGCATTTGGGGGTATATACTGATCAGATAGCTACTGTCACTCTACCTTCCAACTGGCTCCCTTGTGGCCCTAGAAGGGACTTCAGGGCTGGAGGTAGAAGAAGGGACCAGTTCCTTCATGTGCGCAACCAATCCTGGCAGCATTACCACAGAGAAACAGCTGATCCTTACAGCAGTCATTGACCCTAACTTTGATTCTTGCACATGGCTAGCACCAGCCTTGCCACTGCCACACCACACACAGCCAGCCCTTTCAGGTCTGACTTCCAGTTCCGTGGTCCTTTCTCCAAGACACTATTCTTCAATGATATCAATCTCTTCCTTGTTCCCCAGCCTTGATGGATAGCTGGTTTCTGTACTTTCTACACTGTGGTACCTCAGTGTCCCCTTTTGCCTTTTTAGATCTCAATATGTTGTTAACAATTCTTCATATAAACAATCTGTTTGAACATGGAATTTTTCCTTTCACCTGACTGGACACTGCACACAGGTGTTCTGCAAAAACAGCCTAGCCAATTGCACTCTGGAGCCCCCTAAAAAAGGCACCGCATATTGGTTCCAATCAGCCTGCAGTGTAAGCCAAGGGCCACTACATCAGTCAGAGTCTAACCAGTAGCTACAATCCAATCGCAGCTTGAGCAGGGATAGTGTCCTGCAAGGAGTGACTGAGTGCAAAGCAAACTAAGCTGAGGTGTGAAGAGAGCCAAGTGCATTAGGGAGCTGCACTTGGAAGGAGGGGCGGGGGCTGGGCTCTGACCTCACTGTAGAGAAAACAGTTAAACCCCACCCAGGGCAGTTAATGTCCACAGTCCTGGGCAGGCAGCAAACACAACTCTGCGGTGAAAGAAGGGAGTCTGGCACCAGAGCCCACTCAGGCATGCCAGGTATGGAGCATGCGTTGTCCAGCTGGGACAAGCTTGTTGAGAGACTGCACACTCTCAGCATATGGCTTGTGGCCATCTCCTCCCTTACAAGAATCAAAAACTCAGCTTACTTTAACCAGGAAGTCTCTTTTCTCCTGGGATGTGCCTTCTGCGCCCTCTATTGACCAAATCTAAGTTGGTGCAGGCTTCAAAAACTACATGCTTCAAAGCTCCGTCACCGCAGCCCAGGTAAGAGGGTGGACTTGCAGTTGAGCGGCAATATGCTGATAACCAGCAGTCACCATTTGATGAAAACCACAGTGATTTTCAATAGGTGTGCCACAATAACTTTTAAAACATACAATACCTGACTACTTAGGCTTTTCCCTTAGATTGTCAAATATTTTTGAATGACAACAGCCAACACAATAGCCTTCCAGTGTAAAATAATCAAAATTATACCTATTTTTGTCAGATCAGTAAAAATACATTTTTTGGCATGTTGCAGAATTTTAGTAATTAGTTTATGTGTTCCATGAGATAAATAATTTTAAAAAGGGTGAAAATTGCTGCACTAACATGAAAGACTTGGGGTGGGGGTGGAAATACAAGAACTTAAAAACTTCAAAGAGATTGAGATAATGCAAAGAATCAAATACCAAAACCTACTGCAACTAATATTTTTTATAAAAATAAGAGATGTTGAACCCTACCTGGTGGCTCAGTGGAATGGCACTGGCCTGCAAACCCAAAGGTCGCTGGTTCAATTCCCAGTCAGAGACCAGGTTGCAAGCCAGGTCTCCAGCCAGGTCCCGTAGCTGGAGGCAGATGAAAGGCAACCATACGTTGATCTTTTTCTTTCTCTCCCTTTCTTTCTCCCTCCCTTTCCCTCTCTATAAAAACAAAGAAATAAAATCTTAAAAAATAAAATAAAATAAAAGATTTTGTCTCCATGAAGTAGAACAAGAGGCTATAAAAATGATCATTTAAGGAACCAAGATGGCAGAGGAATAAGTGGAGCCTATACCAATCTCCTCCCAAGGCCAAACTGGAATTACAACTTAATTGGGGAGAAATCATTCAGAATAACCAACAGAACACCAGCTGGAGAGAAGCCTTATTACCACAGATAGGACAAAAGAGGCCGCTTCTTCACAACGTGACCAGTAGGAAGTATGGATATGCGAGAGGGCTGACAGGGCTCCCACAGGCAGCAGCTAAAGGGATGGAGAAACATCTCAGCAGCGAGATACCACCTGAGAAGAGTGGGATCTAAACCCCCAACTGGGCTTCCCAGCCTACAGCAACAAAACTGAGAGTAAAACAGCACCCAACTGTGAAAAGCAAAAAGCCACCAGGTTTAGCCTGCTTGACAGAGATACAGTTCTTAAAGGGAAAATACATGAAAATACAGTGGCACCCAACTACCCTGAGCTCCAGGAGACAAGGGGCAGAGTGGACTAGAGATGCTTGGGGAAAGTTTGAGTCAGTGGTTTTAGAGGGAGAGTTGAGGGAGCAGCCCATGAGTCCATCCCCCATACAGCAGATAGACCACTCTTCTCCAAAGGGTGGGAGCCTGAGGGGAAGCCACAGCCCCACCCATAGGAATTAATCCTCGCCCACCCAGCAGTGCCTAAACCTGACCTCAGATCACAGGTTGATTGGATAAACAGCTGAATTAATCTGCTCCACTCAGGGATGCCTAAAACTGACCACTAATCACAGACTGATTGGATTAACAACTAAGGGAGACAGATTAAGACAGTGGATTTCTGGTAGTCTCCAACTGGCTGACTCGGCTGAGACTGGGACACAAGTGGACACCACCACGCACAGAACCAGGAAGTAAAAAAAAGTACACCTCTACAGCACAAAAGGTCACACCACTAAGACAGTAAGTCAAAGCAGGCCAATCCAAGAAGCAGAAACAAACAAGAGTTACCTAAAATGGGGAGACAAAGAAATAAAGCCTCAGCAAAAGGAAAAGAGGAATCCCCAGGAAGAGTGCAAAATGAATAGAAGCAAGCACCCTATCAGACAGAGAATTCAAAATAATGATAGAGAAGCTCAATGAGCTCAGTGAGTTCAAAGAAAACTACAAACAATTCCAGGCGAACTACAAAGAACTCCAGGGAAGCTACAAGGAACTTACTGAGAACTACACCAGCATTAAAAAGGACATAGAAACCATCAATAAGAACCAGGAGGAATAAGCTAGGATTTGTTATATGCAAATATTTTCTGCCTCTTCTTTTGTTCTGTGTAAAACAATAAAGTGCATTTGTATTTAAAAAAAAAAAAAAAAAAGGACCAGGAGGAAATGAAGAATACAATTTCTGAATTGAAGAACACAGTAGAAAGAATCAAAAGCAGGCTAGAGAAAGCAGAGGATTGGATCAGTGAGTTGGAAGTCAATATAGAAAAAAACTCCCAGGCAGTGCAACAAAATGAAAAAAGACTGAAAAAGAATGAAGAGGTTTTAAGAGAGCTGTAGGACAACATGAAATGTAAGAATATCTGTATCATAGGGAAAGTAGAAGGAGAAGAGGAGCAAGGGATAGAAAACCCCTTTGAAAAAGTAATGACAAAAAACTTCCCTAACCTGAGGAGAGAAAAAGTCATGCAAGCTCAGGAGGCACAGAGGGTCCCAATGAAGATGAGCCCAAATAGGCCCACTCCAAGAAACATCATAATTAAAATGACAAATTTCAAAGACAAGGAAAGAATCCTAAAAGCAGCAAGAAAGAAATAGGTAATAACATACACGGGGGGCTCTGATAAGGTTATCAGCTGATTTCTCAACAGAAATACAACAAGCTAGAAGGGAATGGCAAAATATATATATATATATATTTCAAGCAATGAAAAACAAAGGTCTACAACCAAGACTACTCTACCCAGCAAGGCTCTCATCAAAAATGGAAGGTGCAATAAGGAATTTCCCAGACAAAAGAAGGCTAAAAAAATACATCTCCACCAAATCAGCATTGCAAGAGATGCTAAAGGGTCTGCTTTAAGAAAATGAAGAAACAGCCCTGGCTGGTAGCACAGTGGATAAGGTGCTGATCTGCAAACCCAAAGGTTGCTGGCTCGATTCCCCAGCTACGGCACATAACCAGGTTGCAAGCCAGGTCTCCAGCCAGATGGCTGAAGACAAGTGAAAGGCAACCTTCACTGTCTCTGTTTTGCTCTCTCTCTGCCTCTCTCCTTTCTTCTCTTTCTGGAAATAATAAAATCTTCTTAAATTTTTTTTAATAAAAATAATTTTTAATTTTTTTAAAAAATGAAGAAACAGAGAGACAGATAGGAACACAGGTACAAAGGGAAAAATAGATAATAAATAAGTACCTATCAATAATAACCTTAAAGGTGAATGGATTAAAGGCACCAATCAAAAGACATAGGGGAGCTGAATGGATAAGAACCAACTTTAACTTATGAATGCTTTAAAATGATCTTGTTATAAATAGGTTTTACTAAATAATGTATAATTTTGTATATTACTTGTATCTGCATTACTACAGGTTAAGTTTTCTTAGATTGGAATCATTTCACAATATGGAAAAATCATGTTACTTGCAATAACTCAGAAAACTTGAATTCTGTTAAGGAAGAAGAAAAAAGTAAGAAAATGTGAATGTATATTACATAGAATACATGTTATCTTTCTTATTCATTATTACAAAATATGTGCTTATTTGTGAGTGTGTAATATATAGATTTTGTTAGCAATTTATGTTTTAAATAGCCACCAACTAGTCATTGGTGTGTTGAGAGATCAGTCAATCCTTAGGTAGAAAAGATTCTAAGAATGAAGACCAATTTGGATGGAAGTTGCAAACTGCTAAACTATATGGTTTGTGTACATAGGCAATATATATTCTCATATTAGCATGTAAATTGGATGAGATTCCTTTCAAATAGATAGTGGAAATATGCATTTCCAGTTATGAAGGCCCACAAACTGGGGATGCTTGGGAAAAGGTATTAATACTATAGTAAACTTTATTATTGAAATGTGAATCTACCTAATCTCTACCTTAACAGACTCTTAAATAGTTCGGTGGTTAGTTTAAGACCACATTAGGAAGTCAACCACAAGTTCAAAAAATATCTAGAATACTATTCTACAAAATTATTTAAATCCTAGGGATTTTAATTTTTTTACCTCAACTTAGATACAGCAATATCTACTCTGGGGACTGGCTGAGCACTGCAACTGCCTTTATTTCTGAGGGCTTCAAATTGTAAAACACATGTAGAGGAAAACAGGGTATTGAAAGAAGTAAGACCTATGCACAGCCAAAAAAAAAAGGCAATCTACTATTTAAGATGAAAAACTCCAAAAAGAATAAGTTGTAGTTCCAGTAACTTAAAATAGAGTTGTATTATTGGAGGGGGAAGGATCTGACTCAAAAACCAAATTCATTTTTCACTATGGGTTTGGCACTGCCTCTGGGACAACTTTCACAAAAGCAAGTTCTGCAATACACCATTCCTGTGATATATTTCACAAAAATAGCATTGCAGGGTAAAATAAGTATTAAAGAAGAAAAGAATCTGCTTAAGTTGCTACAATATATCTAAAATACTATCATTTAACATGTAATAATTATATAAGCTATTGGCATATTTAAAGTTTTTTGTATTAGCTCTTCAAAATCCAGTATGTACTTCAAATATGTGTATGTGTATAAATGTACAGGGTGTACGCGATAAATTGGCAATAACCTTGCATCTCCCTATTTCATGTGCTTATTAGTAATTTTGAAAAACTATGTTTCTAAGGTTATGATTTAACATCATTATTTTAGATATAAAGTAGAAATTCTGAGAGCAACCATCATGTCAAAGAAATACGATGTTAGAACAAACATAATTTCTGGACTGAGTGCAGGGTGAACTGCTAAGGAAATTGTGGACTTCAATAACATCTCTTTACATACAGTTTACAACATGAAGAAGGTGTATGATGCTGATCCTGATGTCACCACACCAACAAGAAAATCACATAGGGGATGTAAGGATCGCACAAGTCCAGATATTGTACACAGAATCCTGGAGATCATCAATGAAGACCCAGGAAAGTCAATGCCCTCCATAGCAAAAGAACTGCAGATGTCGGATGCAATGGTTCCCAAGATTATTGCTGAAGAAATCAGGTATAGCTCATATGTTCTTAGAAGAGGCCAGTCTAGGACACAGAAGATAAAGGAAAGGCACTGTGAAAAAGCGAGGAAACTACTAACAAGACGGAAAAATCACAAAGAAAAAAACCATCTAATTTTCTTCTCTTATATAAAGAATTCTCAGCAGGACCAAGTACTCAACAGGAGACACAACAGGTGGCTCTATGAGAATCTTAATGAAGTCCCAGTTGTCATGAGAAATTTCCTGTTACAGTGATGGTGTTAGGTATTGACAGCAATGAAGGAAATATCATGACCCCACATTTTTTTCCACAGGAATTGAAGGTGACTGCTGATGATTACCTTGATGTTTTGAGAGAAGTAGTTGCATGGATTAAGCAAGTTGCAAATAGATGTCACTTTATCTCTTTTTTTAAAGGTTTTTTTAAATTTAATTTTATTGTTGTGGTATTACATCCATCTCCTCCATCCCCTTCCCCACCCACCCACTCCCCATCAAAGTCAATCTTCCACTTATTGTTCATGTCCATTGTTCTTCCATGCTAGTTCCTTGATTAAACTGCTCCCCTTCTTTGCCTATTCCTTCCCCTCTGCCTACTGAAAGTCTATTCATTGTATTCATGTATCTGGTTCTGTTCTGCTTGTTTGTTTGTTTTGTTCATTATTGTCCTGTAATGGGTGAGATAATATGATAGTTGTCTTTCACTGACTGGCTTATTCCACTAGGCATAATACTTCCCAGTTCCATCCATGTTGTTGCAAAAGGTAGGAGTTCCTTCTTTCTTTCTGCTGTATAGTATTCCATGGTGTAAATGTACCAAAGTTTTTTGATCCAATCACCCACTAATGGGCACTTAGGCTGTTTCCAGCACTTGGCTATTGTAAATAGCGCTGCTATGACACAGAGGTACATAGGTTATTCTGAATTGGTGTTTCAGGGCTCTTCAGGTATAGTCCTAGTAGTGGACTTGCTGGATCAAAAAGCAGTTTCATTTTTAGTTTTTTAAGGAAAGTCCATACTGTTTTCCATCGTGGCTACACCAGTCTGCATTCCCACCAACAGTGCACCAGAGTTCACTTTTCCTCACATCCTCACCAACACTTGTTGTTTGTTGATTTGTTGATGATTGCCATTCTGACAGGTATGAGGTGGTATCTTATTGTGGTTTGAATTTACATCTCTCTGATGGCTAGTGGTGTTGAGCATGCTTTCATATGCTTTTAGGCCCTTTGTATGTCTTCCTTAGAGAGGTGTCTGTTCATGTCCTTTGCCCATTTTTGAATTGGGCTGTCTGTCTCCCTGGTGTTGAGTTGCATAAGTTCTTTATATAGTTTGGAAATCAAACCCTTGTCTGAGGTATCATTGGCAAATATGTTTTCCCATAACATTGGTTCCCTTTTAATTTTGCTGGTGTTTTCTTTAGCTGAACAGAAACTTTTCAGTTTGATAGAGTCCCATTTGTTGATTTGTTCTTTTATTTCCTTTTGCCCTTGGAGAAGTATCAGTAGACATATTTCTGCTTAGGATATCAAAAATTTTACTACCTTTATTTTTCTCCAGGACCTTTATGGTGGCACTGCTTATGTTTAAGTCCTTTATCCATCTTGAGTTTATTCTGGTGTATGGTGTAAGTTGGTGTTCTCATTTTATTTTTTTGCATGTCCCTGTCCAGTTCTCCCAACACCACTTGTTGAAGAGACTGCTTTTACTCCATTTTATGTTCCTTCCCCATTTGTCGAATATTAATTGGTCATAGAGTCTTGGGTTTTTTTTCTGGGCTCTCTATTCTGTTCCATTGATGTATATGTCCATTCTTAGGCATTACCAGACTGTTTTGATTACAGTGCCTTGTAGTATAGTTTGATGTTGGGTATTGTGATTCCTCCTACCTTATTCTTCTTTCTCAAGATTGCTGTGGCTATTCATGGGCATTTTTGGCTCCATATAAATTTTAATGGTATTTTTAATGGATTGTTTTTTAATGAGAGATGTTTCCCAGTTAAATGGCTCTCCTGATACAATCAGTTTTAAGTGGTAGAAATATTAAAATAGAGAAAACATCATTATTTTTCAGGCTCCTAGAGTAATCAACTTATCTTTCATGGGTGAAGTGCCTTCTCAAAAGATGCCTGCAGTGTTCTCTTTTAAGGAGTCATGGGTACAAAGCATGGGAGCTCAATTGTACATATTTGTTGAAACTCATGCACTTCTCTCCAGGTGGGTGCTGTGGTGCATGCTATGAGTGGAAGTCCCCAGGCATCCAGCTTAAAGTAAGTCCTGCCATCCACACCATAGCCTCACCTGCAGAAGCCACCATGAAAAAAAAAGCCCCCAGGCCCTGGGCCAGCACAACCAAAACACCTGGGTATTAAGGGTGAACATAGAAAAAATAAATTGGGGAAGAGCAACAGGGAGGAAAGAGAGGGAAGTGGCAACAGAATGGCCAGCAATGAGTAGAGAGGAGGCCAAGTGGGATAAGACAGGAGAAGCAACAACATTTGTGTGACTGGTGTGCAACCCCTGAACCTTCCATAGGGCAGCTTCAGGGCTATAAGGCCTTCACTCACTAGGGGAATGGGAGAATCTTTCTACACTCTGAGCCCCACAGAAAGCACTGCTGCCTTTCTAACTTGCGCTGTGGAGAGGTGATCACTTTGGGAAGAAGTCTTGGAAGCAACTGAAACTCAGGAGGTCTGAATATGGGAGACCGAGAAGCCACAGACACTGCTTAGTGCCCTATGCTAATTTATTACCAGTATCAGTGTGTTGGGTCTGTGCCTTCCCATGGTCACCCCTACCCCATGGGCCCCACCATCAACCCCTCTATCAAAGTTTGAAATCTGAATCTGAATCTGCATCTGCAGGGGCTGGGGGCAGCACTGCATGCAGATTTCACTGCCAGAGTCAGCACTGTGCAGGTGAATGTCAGGGAGGTATCTGAGCTGCCCCTGTTTTTTCATCCCAGGGGAAGGAACCTGAGAGTGAAGGAGAGTCAGTCCTAAGCCCCCAAGCAAGGAGCACCAGGACAAGGGTGCTAGGGGACAGATTTCCAAGTTATTGTGAGCTGAGTAATAGGGAAGAAAGCTAAGACCACAAGCGATCTGGAATGGATAATGACTTTGATGGACGAACTCAAGAGTTAAAAATAAAACAACAAATGTTGGTGAGGATGCAGGGCAAAGGGAACCCTCATATACTGTTGGTGGGAATGTAGGCTGGTGTAGCCACTGTGGAAAACAGTATGGGGTTTCCTTAAAAAATTAAAAATGAAACTGCCTTTTGATCCAGCAATTCCACTACTTGGACTATACCCAAAGAATCCTGAAACACCAATTCATAAGAACCTATGTACACCTATGTTCATAGCGGCACTATTTACAATAGCCAAGTGCGGGAAACAGCCTAAGTGCCCATCAGTGGATGATTGGGTTAAAAAACTTTGGTACATTTACACAATGGAATTCTATATAGCAGAAAGAAAAAAGAAACTTGTACCCTTTGCAACAACATGGATGGAACTGGAGAGTATTATGCTTAGTGAAATAAGCTAGTCAGTGAAGGACAAATATCATATGATCTCATCCATTACGGGACAATAACGAGCAAAACTAACAACAAGCAAAACAGAACCAAATATATGAATACAATGAATAGGCCTTCAGTGGTCAGGGGGAACGGGGTTGGGGGGAGGGGGGAGGCAGAAGCAAGAAAGAGGAGCAGCTTAGACAAGAACCTAGTATAACGGAAACATGGACATGGACAACAAGTGGGATTGACTTTAGGGGGAATGGGTGGGTGGGAAGGGGGACAGAGGGGAGCAAAAAGGGGATGGATGTAATACAACAACAATAAAATTTAAAGAAAAAGAAAAAGAAAATAAAGAAGTGACATTAAAGAAAAGAAAAAAAAAAGAGTTAAAAATATTGATCAGAGAATCCAAGATAGAGGCACAGATGACATGCTGCATCTCCCTCCACAACCGAAAACAATACATCTACCTCAAAACTAGAGACAACCAGAAATTCCAGAATATTGAGCTGCACGAAAGTCCAACAAACAAAAGATAGAAGAAATAATTATCCAGACAGGTAGGAGGGGCAGAGAAGATGGGGTTTGTCAGAGCGAATGGCCAGTGCAGATTAGTGATATGGCAGCAGCTGTGGGAGAGCAACAGGGTCAGCCATGGGAAAGAGCAGTCACAGTAGGAACACCTATTGCATGCTTCTGGCACCAGACCT
>PVIW01007771.1:24239-68619 GCA_004026585.1 Noctilio leporinus | reverse complement strand
TACTATTCCATTGTGTAAATGTACCAAAGTTTTTTGATCCAATCATCCACTGATGGGCACTTAGGCTGTTTCTAGCACTTGGCTATTGTAAATAGTGCTGCTATGAACATAGGTGTACATAGGTTCTTATGAATTGGTGTTTCAGGATTCTTTGGGTATAGTCCAAGTAGTGGAATTGCTGGATCAAAAGGCAGTTCCAGTTTTAGTTTTTTAAGGAAACCCCATACTGTTTTCCACAGTGGCTGCACCAGCCTGCATTTCCAACAGTGCACGAGGGTTCCCTTTGCCCCACATCCTCACCAACACTTGTTGTTTGTTGATTTGCTGATGATTGCCATTCTGACAGGTGTGAGGTTGTATCTTATTGTGCTTTTAATTTGTATCTCTCTGATTACTAGTGATGTTGAGCATTCTTTCATATGCCTCTGGGCCCTTTGTATATCTTCCTCAGTGAGTTGTCTGTTCAGGTCCTTTGCCCATTTTTTAATTGGGCTGTCTGTCTCCCTGGTGTTGAGTTGCATTAGTTCTGTATATATTTTGGAGATGAGGCCCTTGTCTGAGGTATCATTGGCAATTATGTTTTCCCATACAGTTGGTTCCCTTTGAATTTTGCTGATATTTTCTTTAGCTGAACAGAAACTTTTGAATTTGATATAGTCCCATTTGTTGATTTGTTCTTTTATTTCCTTTGCCCTTGGTGAAGTATCAGTAAACATATTTCTGCATAGGATATCCAAAAGTTTACTGCCTATATTTTTCTCTAGGACCTTTATGGTGGCACTGCTTATGTTTAAATCCTTTACCCATCTTGAGTTTATTCTGGTTTATGATGTAAGTTGGTGGTCTAGTTTTACCTTTTTTGCATGTTGCTGTCCAGTTCTCCCAACACCATTTGTTGAAGAGACTGTTTTTACTCCATTGGATGTTCCTTCCCCCTTTGTCAAATATGAGTTGACCATAGAGTCCTGGGTTAATTTCTGGGCTCTCTATTCTGTTCCATTGATCTTTATGTCTATTCTTATGCCAGTACCATGCTGTTTTGATGACAGTAGCCTTGTAGTATTGTTTGAAGTCCGGTATTGTGATTCCTCCTACCTTGTTCTTCTTTCTCAAGATTGCGGTGGCTATTCATGGGCGTTTTTGGCTCCATATAAATTTTTGAGGTATTTTTTTCTATTTCTGTGAAGTCTGTCATTGGTATTTTAATTGGGATTGCATTGAATATGTAGATTGCTTTGGGTAGTATGGACATTTTAATGATGTTAATTCTTCCCATCCATGAACATGGTATATGCTTCCATTTATTTGTATCTTCCTTGGTTGCTTTTTTCATTGTTCTGTAGTTTTCTGAGTATAGGTATTTTACCTCCTTAGTTAAGTTTATTCCTAGATACTTTACTTTTTTTGTTGCTATGGTAAATGGGATTTGTTTTTTCGCTTCTATTTCTGTTGTGGCATTATTGGTATACAAAAATGCTTTTGATTTCTGGAAATTAACTTTATACCCAGCTATTTTGCTAAATTTGCTTATTAGGTTGAGTATGTTTTTGGTGAAGCCCATCGGGTTTTGTATGTACACTATCTTATCATCTACAAATAATGATAGTTTGAATTCCTCCTTTCCAATTTGGATACATTTGATTCCTTTTTCTTCTCTGATGGCTATAGCTAGAACTTCGAAGACAATGTTGAATAGAAGTGGAGAAAGTGGACAGCCTTGTCTCATTCCTGATCTTAGTGGGAAAGCTTTCAGTTTTTGTCCATTAAGTATGATGTTGGCTTCAGGTTTCTCATAGATGGCCTTTATGATGTTGAGGTATGCTCCCTCTATTCCCATTTTGCTGAGGGTTTTTATCATAAATGGTTGCTGCACTTTATCGAATACTTTTTCGGCATCTATTGATATGATCATATGGTTTTTATCTTTCAATTTGTTGATGTGGTGTATTACATTGATTGATTTACGAATGTTGTACCATCCTTGCATCCCTGGGATGAAACCCACTTGATCATGGTGTATGATCTTTGTAATATACTGCTGAATCCGATTGGCTAATATTTTGTTGAGACTTTTAGCATCTATGTTCATCAGAGATATTGGCCTGTAGCTTTCTTTCTTAGTTGTGTCTTGCCCTGGTTTTGGGATTAGAATAATATTGGCCTCATAGAAAGAGGTTGGGAGTCTTCCCTCTTCTTGTATTTTTTGGTATAGGTTGAGAAGGCTAGGAGTTAGTTCTTCTTTAAATGTTTGGTAAAATTCACCTATGTGGCCATGTGGTCCCGGGCTTTTGTGCTTTGGGAGATTTTCGATTACTTCTTTAATTTCACTAGTTGTTATTGGCCTATTCAGGCTTTCTGCTTCTTCTGGGTTCAGTTTTGGTAGATTATACCTTTCCAGAAATGTGTCCATTTCATCCAGATTGTCATATTTTTTGTCATATAGTTGTTTGTAGTAATTTCTTACAATCTTTTGTATTTCTGAGGTATCAGTTGTGATTTCTCTTCTGTCAGTTCTGATTCTGTTTATTTGGGTCCTCTGTCTCTTTTTTTGATGAACCTGGATAAAGGCTTGTCAATTTTGTTTGTTTTTTTCAAAGAACCAGCTCCTGGACCTGTTGATTCTTCAAATTGTCATTTGAATCTCTGAGTTATTTAGTTCTGCTCTGATCTTGATTTCCTTCCTTCTACTTGCTCTGGGCTTTGTTTGTTGTTGCTCCTCTAGTTCTTGCAGCTTTGTGGTTAGGTTGTTTTTATAAACTTCTTGTGACCTTTTTTGGAAGGCCTGTATTGCTATAAATTTCCCCCTGAGAACTGCCTTTGCTGTATCCCATAGGTTTTGGGCTGTTGTGTATTCATTGCCATTTGTTTCCAGGAACTTTTTGATTTCATCTTTGATCTCATTGTTAACCCATTAATTGCTTAAAAGCATGTTATTCAGTCTCCATGAGTTAGAGATTTTTTGGTTTTTTTCCTTGAGATTGGTTTCTAGTTTCAAGCCATTGTGATCTGAGAAGATACTTTGTATGATTTCAATTTTCCTGTATTTGTGGAGGCTTGTCTTGTGACCTACCATGTGGTCCATCTTAGAGAATGATCATGTGCATTTGAAAAGAATGTATATTTTGCTTCTTTGGGGTAAAAGACTCTGTATACATCAGTTAGATCCATTTCCTCTAGAGTGTTGTACAATGACACAACATCTTTGGGGATTTTTTCTTTGGAAGATCTGTCCATTGTTGATAGTGGGGTATTAAAATCCCCTACTATTACTGTTTTGCTGTCTATGTCTTTCTTAAAGTCTTCCAAGATTTTCCTTATATATTTCGGCACTCCTATGTTGGGTGCGTATAAGTTTATCAGAGTTATTTCTTCTTGATGGATTGTTCCCTTAAGTATTATGAAATGTCCATCTTTGTCCCTTTTTATGGCCTTCATTGTAAAATCTATTTTGTCTGAAATCAGTATTGCTACTCCAGCTTTTTTGTGTGTCCATTTGCTTGATATATATTTTTCCATCCCTTCACTCTCAATCTGTGTTGATCTTTTGTTCTGAGGTGGGTCTCTTGAAGACGGCATATACGTGGATCATGTTGTCTTCTCCATTCGGCTACCCTATGTCTTTTGATTGGTGCATTTAATCCATTTACATTTAAGGTTATTATTGATGGATACTTATTCATTACCAT
Source organism: Noctilio leporinus (assembly GCA_004026585.1). NCBI lineage: Eukaryota > Metazoa > Chordata > Mammalia > Chiroptera > Noctilionidae > Noctilio > Noctilio leporinus. The sequence continues at coordinate 64,933 of PVIW01007771.1, read as the reverse complement.
TTTCTCTCTTTGTGTCTGTATTCCTCTTTGGCTTTCTCTGTTTCTTCATTTTATTTAGTTATTTATTTTGAAAGCAGACCCTTTAGCATTTCTTGTAATGCTGGTTTTGTAGAGATGTATTGTTTTAGTCTTTTTTTTTTTTTTGTCTGGGAAGCTCCTTATTTCTCCTTTAATCTTGAATGAGAGCCTTGCTGGGTGGAATATTCTTGGTTTGCAGGCCTTTATTTACCATTACTTGAAATACTTTTTGCCATTCCTTTCTGGCTTGAATCGTTTCTGTTCAATAATCATTTGATAGCCTTATTGGCTATCAGATAGCCCCTTTATATGTTATTTGTTGTTTCTCTCTTGATGCTTTTAGGATTCTCTTTTTGTCTTTGAAATTAGCCATTTTAATAATAATGTGCCTTGGTGTTAGTCTGTTTGGATTGATCTTCATTGGGACCCTCTGTGCTTCCTGAACTTGATTAATGTTTTCACTCATCATGTTACGGAATTTTCTATCATTACTTTTTTGAACAGGTTTTCCATTCCTTGTTTCTCTTCTCCTTCTGATATCCCTATGATACGGATGTTGTTACATTTCATGTTGTCCTGCAGCTCTCTGAAACCCTCTTCAATCTTGTTCGGCCTTTTTTTATTCTCTTGTACTGTCTTGGAATATTTGTCTACATTATCCTCCAACTCGCTGATGCGGTCCTCTGCTTCCTCTAGCCTACTGTTGATTCCTTCTACTATATTCTTCAATTCCGAAATTGTATTCTTCATTTCCTCCTGGCACTTATTGATAGTTTCCATGTCCTTTTTCATGCTGTTGTAGCTCTCAGTAGTTCCTTGTAACTTCCCTGGAGTTCTTTGTAGTTCTCCTGAAGTTGTTTATAGTTTTCTTTGATGTGGCTGAGCTCATTGAGCTTCTCTATCATCATTCTTTTGAATTCTTTATCTGATATTTTGGGTGCCTCTGTTTCACTTGGTGGTCTTTCTGAGGATTCTTTCTTTCCTTTTGGTGATGGACTGATTCTTTTTTTCCCCATTTTGGGTGTCTGTTGTTGATTGCTTTTTTGTTTGTTTGTTTGTTTGTTTTCTGTTTTTTCATTGGATTAACCTGCTTTGCTTCCTTGCCTTAATTGAGCACCCTTCTGTGTTAGGAGATTTGTGGAGTTCAATGTTGCAGTCTCCTAGATTTTCTCCACTTGTTGTTCTTGGTGTGGCCTTTATTTGGGCTGTTTTGTTTTATTCTGGACCTGTGGGCTTTTAGCAGGAAAAAAAGGAAAAGCTAAAAAAAGGAAAAAAGAAATAAAAAAGATAATAATAATAAGAAGAAAGGGTTTAGATGGCTGTTCACCTTTAATAATCCCTGATTGGTCCAGGTGGAGCCAGGGTCTCTGGGTTTATATCAGAGAGAGAGAAAAGAAAATTAAATAATTTTTTTGAAAAGGAAGAAAAAAAAGGAAAAAATCACAAGGAAAAGAAAAACCAAAATTAATAAAGAAAGAGTTTAGGTGTCTGTTCATCCTTTATGATCTCTGATTGGTCCAGGTGGAGCCAGGACTTGTGGGCTTTAACAGGAAGAAAAGAAAAGACAAAAGAAAAGAAAAGAAAAAGAAAAGGAAGGAAAAAGAAAAGAAAAAGGAAGAAAGAAAAGAATAAAGAACGGGTTTATGTGGCTGGGGAAAGGAGGAATACTTAGATTAAGGACTGGGAATGCGTTGTAGCCAGAGAGTGAGTAGACTTTAAATCAAGAGTAGGGGGAGGGTCTTGGGTATTTAGGTGGATTGAAAAAGGGGGTGATTAAGAATATGTGAGAAGTAACTTTTGAAAAGGATATGTTAGGGATTGATAGTTCATGCAGCTCTCGGTATAACTCAGGTGCTTGAGATTAGCAGTAATCCATTTCCTGAGGCTGCCTCTTTTTCTTGGTCAGTCTACAGTCTAGCTGGTGTTGGAGTGGCAGGGCCTCTGATTGTCACAGTCAGGGCTGATTCTGAGTGTCAGCCCCCAGGTAGGCTGGGCCTTCAGTAGCCTAGCTGTGTTTTAGGGCTGCCGGTGTTCGGGGGCCCGCAGGGTGTCTCCTCCAACTCTTGGCGGAGGTTCCTGCCTATGATGGGCACCTGGCACCCCTGCAGGGCAGCCTACAACCTCGCTGGTTCCTGTGATGACTGGCCCTGCTCCCGCAGCTCCCAGAGGAGGCAGCCATTGTCCGCCAACAGTGCCCGGGGTCTGCCAACACTGCCCAGCTCCCCCAGGGCGAGCACCAATCCTCCAAGCTGAACAGCTCTCCAAGGAGTCCTTTACACCGCCTTTGTGATGCGCCTCTCCCAGCGCTTTTGCGGCCTTTTCCCCCAGCAATAGGTGGGTCAGTTGCCCCAGCTACAAGTTCCAGGTTCGCAGTTTTGAGTTTCCTCGGCAGCCTGGGGGCCTATGTGGTTGCGCAGGGCTGGACCTCCTCCCTTGCAGGGGCTTCAAGCTACTGTTTCCCCGGTGGCCCAGCAGCACCTTTTTCAGCCCTCTCACCGCCAAGGCCGGTGCACTTCCCTGCTCTCCTTCTCCCCGCAGGACTCCTCTCCTCCGCCTCTGCCCCAGAGAGGAGCTTCCTCCCCCTGTTGCCAGAGCAAGGCTCTCACACAGTCCCTCCCCTGCAGGAGTTCAATTCCTCATTCCCTCCAGTGTTTGCCCTTGCTGCCCACACTTCACTGTTCAGATTTCTAGTTGTCAGGGAGCCTGGAGCTGGCTTCAGTTAAATACGCCCCTCTCGGTAGAGCCGCCCCTGCCCAGAGCCAACCTCGACCTGCTGGCCGGTTGGTCCCAAACTGCCTCACCTGCTCTCCTGCAGGTCTCCGCTGCCTCTGGGCTGTGCTCCTCTGAGTCCAGATGCTGACCACTCCAATTCTTAGGGACCTGAAGACGTCTCGCGCTCCCTATCCTCCTTTTTAAAAATTTTTAAAAAATTCATTATTTTTTTAGAGAGGGTAGGGCAGGGAGGGAGGAAGAAAGGGAGGGAAACATCAATGTATGGCTGCCTTTCACCTGGCTCCAGTTACAGACCTAGCCGGAGACCTGGCTTGCAACCTGGTTCTGTTGCCCTGGCTAGGAATCAAACCTGCGACCTTTGGGGCCACAGGCTGGTGCCTTATCCATTGAGCCACCAGCCAGGGCTCTGAGATGTATTTTAGATAAATTCTGAAGCAGTACCAACACAATTTCCTGGTGGATTGAATAAATTTTGCCATTGTAAATGAGAGAGAAGTGAAGGATGACTGTCAGGGAATTTGGCTTGTATCACTGGGAGGAAAGAGATAGCCTCCAATGATATGAGAGAAGCTACAGATGAAACATTAGAGGCTGGTAGAGAGGATCTGGAGTTTAGCTTATGACATGTTGAACTTGAGATTTTCTACTAGAAACCTAAATGGAGAGGCCAAGTCAGCAGTTTAATATAGGAGTCTGGCATTTGAGAAGTCTGGACTGGGGATCTACATGTGGAAGTTGCTAGCATAAAGCATTGAGGCAGGGTAAAATCACTTAGAAATGTGTGTAAGGTTAGGTACATGGGGTTGACTTTGGGCTGCCCCAACATTAAGGGACAGGGTGAGGGGAAGTGGGAGGAAGAACCAGTCAAGGAGATGGAGAAATAGGAAGCAGTAGGATAGGATGATAAACAAGGAGTGTGTGTCTTGGAAATTAGGATAGGTTGGGCATAGTGACTGTACCACATACTGCTGGCTGCTGGATTTAATAACATGAGGGAGGGGTCACTGGAAGGCTTAACAAGAGCATCTTTGGGGGAGGTATGGATTTTTCTTAGTATTCTTTCTTTTCAGAGGAACACAAAGTTTAAATAAAACTGTATATTTGACCATTCATCAGTCTTTATGGTTGATCCAGCAGCTTGCACTGGAATACATATTAAAGGGACCAAACATGTAAGTGAACTCTAATTTTTAATTACACACACACACACCAGCTTTATTGAAATAGAATTTACATATCATAGAATTTACCTACTTAAAGTATGTACAATTTCAGTCTGTTCACAGCGGTATGCACTCAACACCACAATCAGTTTTAAAAGAAACTTCTTGCCAATTAGCAGTCATTGCCCCCCAAACTCCCCAGCCCTAGGCATAGGCTAATCTATTTTCTGTTTCTATAGATTTGCCAATTTTGGATATTTCATATAGATGGAATCATACAATGGTGTTTTGTGACTGGTTTCTTTCCCTTAGCATAATGTTTTCAGGGTTCATCCATGTTCTAACATATATCAGTACTTTTTAAATTATTTTAAAGATTTTATTTATTTTTAAGGAAAAGGAAAGGGAGGGAGAAAATGAGGGAGAGAAACATCGATGCGTGAGAGAATCATTGATGTGTCTCACACACCCCTAACTAGGGGCCTGGACAGTAATCTAGGCATGTGCTCTTACTGGGAATTCAACCAGCAACCTTTAGATTTGAGGGATGATGTCCAACCCACAGAGCCACACCAGTCAGGGCACTTGACTCATTTGTTTGTTTGTTTGTTTGTTTGTTTACTTAATGGCTGAATAATGTCCCACTATATGGGAATACCACACTTTATATATCTGTTTATCAGGTTAGTGGGTTAATGGGCATTTGGGCTGTTTTTGCTTTTTAGCTATAATGAATTATACTGCTATGAACATTTATACACAAGTTTTTGTGTGGACATATGTCTTTTGGGGTATATACTGAAGAGTAGAACTAGATTTCTACCTATTGCTAATATTACCAAATAGCCTGTATTGCCAAAATTACAGGGCTAGGGCTAGAAGTAAAAACAAAAAAAGTGACAACACTGAAGAATAGGGCCTAGAGCACATGTTAATCTTCTATTTTAGCTCCCTAGGTTCCAAGAGCTATTTCGGCCATAGTTATTGCCGAGTACTAACTACAGTGCTATATTCATTATTTTTATAGAGAGGGGAAGGAAGGGAGGAAGAACTGAGAGAAACATCAATGTATGGTTGCCCTGACTGGGAATAGAACCAGTGACACTTGGGTTTGCAGGTTGGTGCTCAGTCCACTGAGCCACACCAGCCAGGGCCTGGATATTTTTCTCAGTTCAGTTTTGGAGCACAATACTAAAGTAAGCTGCATTATAGAACGTGGAGAGTGAGGGAGAGAATCCACCTGGATTGGTTTATGGAAAAATAAGGTTACTTTAAGAATACAGGTCATTATTTACTTTTAACTGCATAAAAATCTTTAAGTAGATTTTTTTTTTTTTTTTTTTTTTTTTTTTACAGCATCTCCAAAACAAAGATGCCAGGAAAGGCAGCCAAATACATTGACTTCGAGAGAGAAAAAAAAAAGACTTGTAATTGCCTATTAGTTCTTGGATTTACTTCTGGGGAGCACCAATTTAAAACCTCAAATGTGTTTTATTTTCAGTAGAATTATATTAATATGAAAGAGTTTTATCAAATACAGTCACATGTGTGTGCATGTACATTTGTGCATGTGTGTGTGTGGTTTTAAACATTTCTATAATGAGTTCCCAAGTGTTTTTTTGGCCATGGTTATTAAAGCTTGTGCGTTTGCAATTTATTTGGCAAAATGCCTTCAGTGAAGAAAGAATATAGTGTTCTCTTGGTTCTTTGCCCAAAGTAATTTTGGAGAAGTCTGTGACTGTGTTTAGTTCATGTCATTCATTGGAGACAAGTCATTGTAATTACATTTGATTACAATCAGTTTACAGTTGTTTTATCATGTTTTCATGCTGAATATCTACTCAGACATCATAGCAAAAGTTAATGGCTACTGTTTTATTTGTATATAAAAGGTTTTATAGATTTTTTTTTTTTTTTTGCAGTACACATCAGGTTTCAATCATCACTGCTGCATAGTGAGAGGAAAGTGATGGATAAAGAACTATCAAAAATCCTTAACTACATAAAATTTTATTTCAAGTCACCTTGCCATAAAAGATATTGAATGTATTTTGTGGTTTTCCCCCTGACATATTAACCATTGTAGAAGGGTTATAGTATTTGGAGGAAACCATATGAAATGTAGAACTTATTCACCTAACATGGTTTACATTTGTGTTTGTTTTTCATTGAAAATGGGTCTGCCAGTTCTGTACCGTATTTTGAATGGCTCCTAGGTAATAGACTAAAGGCAACATATTGTTATTTTGGGGATTTAAAGGCGGGTTATCTTCTTAACTGTAAAGCTAAACATTTTGTCATTGTTGTTTCCCAAAGCCTGCGCTAACATCTGCACTGTGGGGCAGAGATACATTTCAGGATGTTATTTACAGCTACCAAATGCTGGAGGCTCTCATGTGTCAGACAGTCCCTGATTTGCTAATTGTGGAAGCCTTGCTTTACCAGTGAATTTGGATAAATTCACTAGTTATCTCCCGAGTGTCAATTCTCACAGTTCCTTATTTTCCCCAGAAGGTATAGCCCTTCTGAAAACTACTGTTGGTCTATATATCTGAGTCTGTGTGGTTGTAGAAACTCCAGTTAGAAAAGTGTAATTAATGGGAAACTTTGATATCCAGCTGAGAAAATTAGTTTGCATCAAAAAAAGGCAAGATAGAGTATCAAAGAAATTTTAGTCTTAATCCAATTAACACCAATTAAAAGATGCGGATGAATATGCACCAACAAATTGTTAATTATGCACCAATTTGCCTTTTCTATGACCAAACTAAAATTAGGAAAGTATTATTATTGTTTTTGTTTTAGGAGGCTTTAGAGTAAGTTTGTTATAATCATTTCTTGTATAATTAAAGAAAAGGTAGGAGGTAAGAGTTAGTGTAAAATATTTCACTCTCCTGATACTTTCATGTAGGTTAGCTCTTTAAAAACAGAAAGTACAGGGTAATTCTCCTGGCATTTATTCAGTTACCAGACATTTAATGAGGACCTACTATGTGCTACATGCTTGCTCCATTTAGTAAAAATCTGAGCATGGATGCAATGATTGATTTTTCTCATATTTTTTTTAGAGATTAAAAAAAAGATTTAAAAATATTTTTTTAAAAATTTAAAGGCTTTTCAATTACATTTGACATTCAGTATTATATTTCAGGTGTACAGCATAGCAGTTAGACAGTTACATAACTTAGAAAGTGATCCTTCAATTATGTACCTATCCGACACCATATACGGTTACTACAGTATTACTGACTATATCCCCTATGCTGTGCTTTACATTCTTGTGACTATTTTGTAACTACCAATTTGTAAAAATAAGTAAGTAAATGAATAAATAAATAAAAGTAACAGTTTGTATTGATATACTGCTCCTTAGGGGAAAATAACACGTGTGAACTAAACTGTATGTACAGCTAATTAAGCTCTGCTCTGAATACATGTTATTCAGACATGTTATTCAGACAACTTCTTTTAGGTCACAAGAAATGCTCTTTAATGTCCTAGAACTCCTCTTAAACAACGTGGCCTTTTGGAGTATTCTGCTTACACCTTTCTCAGTTGGCAGATCTGTGTTTCTGTTTATCAGAGTGTTACTCAGATGCCCACTGTACTGGGACTGTCTTTTTACCTCTTGAATCACTCTTGTAGTTCCTCAGATAGTGATCTGAATAATTGTGGAAGGGGCTGTGAAGCACAGACCTGTTATATCTGCAAATGACACATCTGTCCAAATGTCATGTAATGAGTAACCACAACCCACTTTATATAAACCGTATTATTTTTTAAAACAGGGGAGGGCGGAAATGTCTGCTAGAAACAGGAAGAAAAGCATATCTATAGTAGATTCCTCTAGTCATTGGTTATATACAAAATACAACAGCTACCCTCAGAGTTTCCAGGTACTTATTGTTAAACTTTATTTAAAGAAAATGTTGGCCATCTAGGCCCTGGTGTCAGAAGTAGCATTCTAAAGAGCAATGTACTACTATATTATGTGTAGAGCTTGACTTAGAATTTAAATAACAATATAAATAGCAACATTTGATATAAAAATTTAGGGTGCTTGGTTTGCATTTTTAAAAAGATTTATTTACTTATTATTTTTAGAGAGAGGGGAAGGGAGAGAGGCAGAGAGGGAGAGAAGCATCAATGTATGGTTGCCTTTCACCTGTCCCCAGCTACAGACCTGCAACCTGGTTATGTGCCCTGGCTGGGAATTGAACCAGGGATCTTTGGATTCACAGGCTGGTGCCTAGCCACTGAGCCACCAGCCAGGGCCAGCATTTTTTAATATTTGTGTTGGAAATGTACATTCACAATTTTGGCTGACAGCAAATGGAGATAAAGTAGCTTTTTTCTGGCTTGTGTTTTCATAGGTAACAGCAGTTAGAAGTTTACCTACTAATAGGAGAATTTCAAAATAGCAATGCCTATGACAACAAATGGAAGGTATTCTTTAAAAACAATGTTTTTACCTATAGATTTTAATTTTCCTCTTGTGATTATTTTGAACCAGGGCCATAACATTAGAAGATTATGAGGGGAGTCATTTTTGAACAAGGTCTTTAAGAAGGATGTCTAAAGAGGCAGAAAACTAAATGCAATGAGTGATTCAGAATTGGATCACAGACCGGAAAAAGAAATTAACATAAGTCACATTATTTGGGATAGTGGTGGAATTTGGATAAGGTCTGTGGAATAGGTAACTGCATTGTATCAGTGTTGTATTCCTGATTTTGTTCATTGTAGTACAGTTGTATAAGACAGTGTCTTTTGTCTGTGGAGGTAGTTAGGGATAAATGCACACAATTAATACAGCTTGTGAATGGTTCAGGAGAGAAATGAACATGCACATAATATATGAACATCAATAAATCAATAGAAAGAAGACAATAGTGATAGACCTCATGCAGTAAAATGTTAACAATTGGTGAATCTGCAAAAGGGTTATTCAGAAGTTTTGTTTGTTTTGTGCTATCCTTGCAGAGGATCAGTCTTATGGATCAGCCAGTCTAAACAGATTCTAAGCAGACCGATTATCTTCAACAGTTTCATATATCTCTTCAGAACCTACCAGCCTGATGAAACTGTGAACTCAACTGTCCCTCCAAGTGTACAAATAAAAGAAAATATTCCCAAGCCCATTTATATCTCATGTACACCTTCCCTGTAAGATTGAGTCATGGGTTTAAGTGAACATGAGAACTAAAGTTCACTGTATTGTATGTTTCTTTTCAGACAGAACTTTACAAAGACCCTCTTTTATTTAAATAAATAAATAAATAAATAACCAGCCAATAAAACAGTACTAGAGTACATTATATGTTTGACCAATCATTTTATAAAATCTGATGTAAGTCTTAGGGCATAGTTGAGTTCTTAGCAAAATACTGTGGTTTTTAATATTTCTATGACTCTCTAAGGGGACTTAGTGATTACTCTTAAATTTTCAAAGCAGTACGTGGAGTTTTAGCTGTGTGATTTCCATTAAAGCCCATAGGAGTCTTATTGTTAAAACATCACACAGCTCATGAAAATGTGCTCCTTCTTGAGAACTTGTTAGAAGCAATGGGCATGGAAGTATAGCCCGGTATTCCTGGTATATTTACAGGCTTTCTGCACTTGTTTCAAATTTTATACTTTAATAAAAAACTCAATAGTTCTATAGGAATTGAAAAAAAAAAAAAAAGGTCTATTATATGTATTCCAAAAGTGAAGGGTAGGAAAATATAGTATAACTGATTTTTTAAAAAGGAAGAAAAAAAGTTCTAAAATAAAATCTAAATGTTTAAAAATACTTATTTTTATTTCAAAATTAATATATTGACTTCCAGATTTCAAAAATATGCCTTAAAGTAACAACATTTTTAAAATGTCATTTAATGATGAACTTTAAGTATAATCAAATACAAGGTATTGGGTTTTCAACTCCCTCTTCTATTAACTTCATATGATGCTTCATAGCTTAAGCATCATCTTAGCAAAGCTTCCCATCTTCAGATAGGGGATCTTCCCAGAGGATAAGCCTTAAGGTTTGGTGAGTGCCCTCTGCCAGAAGCCTTACATATGTGCTTAGCTCAATGGCCTGGCACAGCATCAGCCTGGCTGGTGACTCAGCCAATGACTCTCAGGGTGCCAGCACCCATTACATCTTAGAATAGAAACATCTCGAGTTCTATTTCCTATGTCCTTTGGGGGACTCTGGAGACCAGGATCAGGCCTCAGACATAAAGGTATTCATTTCAATACATTCAGAGAGAAAGGAAGAGAAGGGGTGTGATAGAGAGGAAGTGGGGAAACTCAACGACTATTTCTTGAGTTAATTACTGTTGGCTCAGTTTTAGTAAATGCTGTTTTGCCATAGATTATTTTTTACTAAGCAGAATTGCATTATCGTTATTATTCATTATTTAAAAAATAGATAACCAGTTTTTCTACAGAGTATTGAATAAATAGGGTAAGTTAGGTGTGAGCTATGCCACTGATTCGAAGTGTCCCAGCTGGGGTCAGAATTAGAGACTGTCTACATAAGGGATTTTCAGAAAGGCAGGGGAGAATATCAAGGTACAAATGGGAAGAAATAAGCCATTGTTCCTTTAAAAAGCATGGTAACCTCGATAATAAGAGGCTATGAAATAGTTCTTTTTATAGCAGTGACTTCTTAACTTGCAGCCCTAAGAGCTCCTAGGGTCACTAGTAGAAAGCCTGAGGGCTACACCTGCCTTGCATAGATTAGGGCCTGTTGCAGCTGTCTTCATTTGCAAGACTAAGGTGTAGCCTGCTGGGGTGGTGGGTCTCAGCAGGGAGCATTCTTTTTCAATCTCAATAGGCTGGCATTTCAGATTGAGATGACCGTTGCAAACCAGGCTCAGAAAATGCAAAATGAAGCAGGTAACCATTTCCTGAGTTTTATGTATTAGACCCTACAAAGTATGAAGTGTGAACCCTTACATAAAGGCTGCCTAGAATTCACCTTACCTTTCCTAGTCAACTCTGCCTAAAGTATCCCACATATCCAGGGGCCAAGTTGCCTGGGGCACACAAACAAGTTTGTAAAGAGTGTGTGAATGAATAGGATGAACCATTAATGAGGACAAAAAGGAATGCTCTTTGGAACCCATACCCGTTAGCATCTGTTTGTGGATTGGATACGCTTTCTTTGTAATGTGCATTCATTTCACAGAAAATACAGTTAGGGTAATTCTTGTGTGTTCTCTAGGGGAAGGAAGTAGTATACTGCTTGTGAATGGTAGGCTAAATGAGAGAATCATTAAAGGGTTTTTAATAGACTTTTGAACCAAAAGACATAAGGGACTATACTTATGTTGCCTTAATTGAGAAGTATTTTGCAGTACGAGGAGATTTAATCAAATTTTCATTACATACCTGGTCAGGGACTAGTCTGAATGTTTCTTTAAGCAATTTGATAGAATGCACATGGAAGACTTATTAGTTATGTGAGAATATGTTTGAAGTGCTTATCATCTCTTCTATGAGTGCCTAAATATCACATACTTGGTTTACTGTGTTGGGTTGAATGCTTCTGTTCTAATTTCTAATGAACTTTACCATCAGACTACGTGATCATGACTAACCCAGGAACAATGCAAATGGAATTGCCCCCTGATGGGGAGGAATGGGCCCAGATGGCCCTTAAAAGGTGATAATTAGGAAATACAGCATATCTAAGTAGCTAGAAAGAGAGAAACTTGTTAAAGACAGTCAATCTGTTTGAAGCAGTGGTCTTTCCTTTCATTTTATGCATTTTTATTTAGAGTTGCTTTAAAGTAAAAATTTCCTAGGAAAAAAATTTTATTAGTAGCAAAAACCTAGAAACTATACCCACTATTTTGTGACTTTGTTTGAGATTATTTTGAAAATTGTTTTCTTCATACTTTTTTGTTGTTTTGTACATCTGTGTAACAGACTTGCTGTGTGTATTTTAGGGGGCAATTTAGGTTATTTAAGCTCTTATGCTAAAACAGTGGGGGAGTGATTAAAAGTGAGAAAAATATTGGTATATATTTGTAAACTGAGCTTTTAAAATTAAAATAGTTACAGGATATTACAGTCTGTGATTTCATATATTTTGAAAGATTGCATTAAATGTATTGCCTTCTTGGCAGCATATTCTCCAGATTTTTCTTGAATATGTCATTAAAGTAATTTTATATATAACAAGTTAGACTTTTTGAGTATTATATTTTATGTTAATTAGCATATTTGCCTTTGCTAATAATATTCCTTTGGCTTTTTTTAGTCAGATTTTTTTAGTGTACAAACTTGGCATTACTAGAAGAATAACAAGTAAACTGAGAATGAGAAAGTAGTGACATAAAAAGAGAGAAGAAATATGCTCAATATATCTCTAGCTTCTACATGGAATAGAGGATGGAGAAAATGGGTGGTCCTGTGAATTAAAGCACAGAGCAAATTTGTAATGGCCAGCAGGGAACTTTTCCTTATCTGTAAAATCAGAAAGTAAAATTACATTGAAGTGCTCAATTGTATTATTCTGAATGTCTTGGCAGTCATATTTTGGCAGATGAATTGCTTTCCTGAAATTATTCATCACCATCATTCATTCTGACAAAAGCTCGTGGTACAGATGCACCTTTGGGACTGTGGCCAAGGGAAGACCAGCATTTTCCCAGTCTGCCCACTCGGGTTTCAAAAGAATCTCCATAAAATAATCCTCACAATCCAAGCATTGCCCCTCCCATCCTTAGCAAGTACATTCTGGCTGAAGTGTAGGGATTTTAGGATCTAGTCTTTGGAGCTTAATATAAATCCATAAAGTATCTTTATTAACTCAAGAATGAAGTATATCCCTGGCTGCTGTGGCTCAGTGGATTGTGCCCAGGCCTGCAGAACCCAAACGTCATCGGTTCAATTCTCAGTCAGAGCATATGCTTGAGTTGTGGGCCAGGTCCCAAGTTGGGGGCATGTGAGAGGCAATTGATCAACGTTTCTCTCGTGAATTGATATTTCTCTCCCTCTCTTTCTCCTTCCCTTCCCCCTCTCTAGAAATAAATAAATGAATAAATAATTTTTTTGATCTATTAAAGGATCTCTTTCAGAGTTTTGTGATATTTTAAGCCTAGTTATTGAAAAATTAATATAGTGCATCCTCAATTTCAGGATACTAGAAACAAATATACAGAGACTGAATGGAGAAGCATCGTGCTTTCCTTCAGCAAACTTCAAGAGAAAACAGGACAAGAATTAGGACATTTTGAATTGTATTCTTGCAATCATTGACCAGTTGTCCCAAAACAAATAATCTAGCTCAAACTTCTCATTATCAGTAAAAAACAAAAATTATTTAGGCCAGGCATATTAAAGGAAGAAAATGTCAAGAGGGAAGTTGGAGATAAAAATCATTACTGTCTTTAATTCCATGATTCATAGCAATGAAATTGTGTAGTTTACACCCATGTCTGCAGCTCTATCTATAAATAAGAGTATGCTTTTTGAAGATTGTACTTAATAATTTTAACTTTAGTCATGGCAAGAAAGATCTAGCATTGTTTTCTCGACAGTTACATTTATTTACTGTTACTTTCTAGATACTATCTAACTTAAAACCTTTATAAGTTGTTGAAATTTTTACCATCACAGCTGCTTTTCATGTTCTGAGAAGAAAAGCAGCTTCAATTTTTCAAGTATTTCTTAAAGGGACTTAAATGCAGGAGGGGAAGCTCACATGTAGCTTGGTGCCATCTTTTTTTAAAATTTTTTAAAAGAGTTATTTATTTATTTATTCCATGAGACAGGAGAAGGGAAGGAGAAGGAGAGGGAGAGAAACATCAAGTCCCCTAACTAGGGACCCAGCCCCCAACCCAAGCATGTGCCCTGACCTGGAATCAAACTGACCTGGAGTGCAAGCCTTGGTTTACAGGCTGGATCTCAATCCACTGAGCCACACCAGCCAGGACACATCTTTATTTATTTATTTTTTAATTGTTAAACCCACTAAAGCTAGTCATACCTGGTTGGACCAAGCAAGGTCTTTCCAGTGTTCTGATCTATTAAGCATTCAGAGTTTGCTGTTTATTTATGTGGAATATTTTCAGCTCTGTCTTTACTTTAAGAGCTGATTAAAAGGAATCTTTTTTAAAAAAATGAAAAGAAAGTAGATTTTGATGTGGGCTTTTTTTTTTTTTTCTGGAATCTTTCTTTGCCTTCCAGCCTACCCTTCCATCACTACCTTCCATCTGCCTTCATGCAACACCATGTAAATTTTTTAAATGTTAAAGTTGTTTTAGGAAGCTCATTAATACTGCACAGCTTGGAGGTTGAGAGAACTAGATTGCTCCCCTAACATCAGTTGTGCAAGTCACCAGTTTCCCAATTCTACTTATGATTTGAGAATGTTCCTGAATAACTGGCCTTTTGAAGATGTTGGTACTAAGACAAACCTTGCTGTCATTTATCTGACTCACAAGCACAACTCTTTTGAGAGAATTAATTAATGTCAAAGTATGAGAATTTCCCATTTAATGGGTAGATTCCTTTTCAGTGTATTCCGTTCAATTCAACAAGGGGAACTGCATCAGTTTTTAAAATTAATCACCAAAAAAATAATAAAATAATAAAAAATTAATCACCTACTTCTGACATTTTCTCTTTGTCTTTCCTCAGGGGCAAAGTGATTTGAATAACAAACAAGTAAACAAAAACTCCTCATCATAAATAGCTGTCAACCTCCTACTTCCAGCAAAAGCATTCTGTCTTACTAAGCCCAAATAAGTGTCCTATTTGGTTAGAGGCATCGGAGTCCTATAGACACTATGAAGAAAGGCTTGAGTTAATAAGCACTTTCTGGATTTAGTTAGTGTCTATGATGATTAACTCTTGGATTACTGTTTTGAGTTACTAACCCACTTTCGCTGCCCCATGCAGAATTTCAAACATGCTATCTTCTTAGGTAAATGCCTCTTCCTAGATGCCCTGATGGTTAACAACATGAAAGTTTGCAAGCACTATGGTTTTCAAATGAACCGAAAGTAAAAAGCTTGAGCATTACTTCTTGTTTCCTTGACCTATGGACCATTTTCTTTTAAGTTTTCATTCGAGGATATATTTATTGATTTTAGAGAGAGAGAAAGGAAGAGAGCAAGAGAAAGAATCATTGATGTGAAAGACAAACATCAATCAGTTGCCTCTCATATGTGCTCTGACTGGAGATCCACCTCTTAAGCTACTTATATGCTCTGACCAGGGATCAAACCCACAACCTTTATGGTGTATTGTATGATGCTTCAACCAACTGAGCCACCCAGCCAGGGCAGAAACATTTTTTAATGAATATCTAAGTTGATTATAAACAAACTGTATAAACTAATTTTTTAGGCACTCTTACATAGAAACTGATTTTTTTTTTTTTTTTTTTGCAGGAGTTAGTCAGAGATCAGAATCTCTCCTTGCCTCTCAATTGATGTTTCCTGAAGGAGTTTCAAAGCCCCAAGTTTAAAACACATTTTGTGTAATGAAATAGAACTTTTTCTATTGAAGTAATAATAGTTTCAATCGGTGAAAGACAAATACCATATGATCTCACTTTAAGAAGAATCTAATGAAGAAAGTAAACTAAGGAACAAAATAGAACTGCAGACCGGAAATATGGAATAGACTGAAAGTGACTAGAGGAGAGGGGGGAGGGGGATAATGGCAGAAAGAAGGGGAAGGGACCAGACAACATGTGTGAATGGCCACTGGCAGTGTGAGAATTGACTGTGGGAGTAGGGAGGGAGGTGGGTGGAGGAGGGCAAAGGGAGTAAAATGAGGATGACTACAGTAGAATAACAATAAAAATGATTAATTAAAAAATAGAAAGTAGAACCTCAGTTTCTATTCCTTATGGCCAGGGGGTATCAAAGAGAGCAAAGAATCCTTATTCTGTTTTGTTTTGTTTTGTTTTAAGATTTTATTTATTTATCTTTTTAGAGAGAGGGGAAAAGAGGGAGAAGAGAGGAAGGGAAACAGGTTAGTTGTCTCTCACATGCACCCCAATGGAGACCTGGACTGCAAACTAGGCATATATCCTGACCAGGAATCGAACCAATGACCTTTTGCTTAGTAGGATGATGCCCAACCAACTGAACCATATGGGTCAGAGCTAAAATAATAATTTTTATTAAAATATCATTAAATACCACACATTTATCCTCTTAAAGTGTACAGTTCATAGTTTTTTGTCTATTCATCAAGTTGTGTAACATTCACTATCTAATCCCAGAACATTTTTCTCACCCCTACAAGCAACACAGCACTTATTAATAGTCCCTCTTCATGTTCCCCTCCTTTTTTCTCCTAGCAACCCCTGATTTACTTTCTGAATCTATA
This sequence comes from Noctilio leporinus, assembly GCA_004026585.1. NCBI lineage: Eukaryota > Metazoa > Chordata > Mammalia > Chiroptera > Noctilionidae > Noctilio > Noctilio leporinus. Next base: position 48,674 of record PVIW01007771.1, on the reverse strand, counting down.
AATTTGCCTATTTGGACATTTCTTGTAAATATAATTGTATAATTTTGCCCTTTGTGCCTGGATTTTTTCACTTAGCATAATGTTTTCAAGGTTCATTCCTAAGCATGGATCAGTATTTCATTCCTTTTTATGACCAAATAATGTACCATTGTAAAAATATACCACATTTTATTTATGCATCATGGACATTTGGGTTGTTTCCAGTTTTTGGCTATTATGGATAATGCTGCTATGAACCTTAGTGCACATAGTGGGCATATATTTTCAGTTCTCTTGGGTATACCTAGGGAGTAGAATTGCTGGGTCATATGGTCACTTTATGCTTCACATCTTGAGTAATGCATAACATTTTGTGCCCATGTTATGAAACTAATTATGAAGCAACTTACAGTCAATTATCATTAGGCCTTTCTTTTTCACTGTGTTTTAAGTTTCTTGAGACCAGGATTGCCCTTGTTCATATTTGAACTCCCCTCCCCAGTCCAGCATCCACCAAGTGACACATTAGGTTCTCAGAAAGTTGTTGAGAATGGAGCTGAGCAATGCAGTGTCCTATTGCCTATGACATCAACAATACTCCTGACACTAATACTCTGATCCCTCCCCCCTCCCCCAACCTTCCCTGTAACACTTGACAGCTTGTCAGGAATACAAACTCTGTATCGCCATTGCCCATGGAGCTCTTCAGCTGGTAGTTGACCCTCCTTATCTGCTGTGGGGTCTTCATCTGGATCTTAAGATTTGTCCAGGCTGCCTCTTGCCTACAGCAGCACTAAGACCCTACTCTGGTTTATGCAGATACTTTAAGGAAGATTATTGTAAGCACCACTAAAACCCAAGCAGAGGCAGGGTTGGTGGAAACCGCAGCATTTGGGTGCATGCCCCATGTTTGACATGGTTCACACATCTACTTAAGGGGGATTTGGACATGGGGGCCCTAAAATGCCTATCCAGGCTTTGGCTTGGGAGCACTGTGTAGGAGGCTTAAGAAAGCTTATTTTAAGACTCTCAGAAGACTAGAGCAGCATCTTTATGATTTATTCTACTACCTTTCACTTGGAGCCTGTGATGTTTAATAACCTCTTTTAGGTTGAATTTAAGAGACAGAGCTGGCTTCTACTGAATTGGCCAACTTTAATGTTACAGTATGGAGAAGGGAGGAGGAGAGGGACAGATGGAACAAAAGTGGTAATTCCCCAAATTTACAATAACTTCCCAGCAGCAGACGGCACAAAAGAGATGTTAATGCAATTAACTGTAAATGGAAGGAAGCTAAAAAGAATTTATGGCTGGTGCAAACCTGCACCCAACCACTGGAACCTCCTTCCTCCATCCATGAGGCATTTCAGCAGTCAATGGAGAATTGAGCTCATTTGAAAGTCAGTGACCACTCTGCAGCCTTCCTCCCTTATGTGTCTCACACACCTTCAAAAAACAGATTGCTGCAAAAACGGGGGAAATCTGATAGTAGGGAAAAGACCAGTCATTGAGGGTTCAAACCTTGAAATCCTGGCTGTGCCAAGAGCACACATTAACTGTGAGCATATGCATTACAGCTGCAACCGAAATGTGCCCTCTTCTCCTCTGAGCCCGGAATTTCTTCAGGTGCAGCAGATGGTTAGAATGTTTCTGTGTTTTAGCCACAAAGTGAGAGGGCAGTATGTCATTCTCCGGTCAGGTACTTACCTATCCATCAGGGCCACTGCTGTAAATGGCTGTTTTTCACATTTGAATTCCTGCAGCTTTCATTTCCATTTAGGCTCACACATACCTTTACCTGTGTTGTAACATGTGGGTTTCCATTGTCTCCTTGTCCATACTGCTGTCCTGCTTGCTTTTTTTTTAATTAGCCGAGGAGCACAGTTTAAATGGAAAATTGCTTTCTCAGGTCTCTGATCCCTGGTTCCATGCTGTGAGGGGCTCACTGTAATTAAACACGTTTTAACGGTTGTTCTCTCGCGATGTGCTCTGGATGTCAGTGCCTTTCCCACTCGCTGGGGAGTTCCGCTCCAGGCTTGAGCCTTGAGTATTCATATTAATACGAGGTATAATTAAAAGAAAACTTGTATGTCACTTTTTGATTAAATATGGGAGATCCCCCCCCACCCCACTTTGGATAGTTGGGGGAAAGCAATTATTATGCCTTTTAGGACTAGGAAAGTGACTTCAGATTGTGAGACGTGGAGAGGAAACTGGGTATGAAGTCAGGAGGAGATCAGGAGCAAAGATGTCAGCAAATTTGCAGTCTTCAGTCTCAGGTTGCTGGTCTGCACAGTGAAGGACGGTCCCCTTGCAGATCTAAAATTCATTCTAGGATTCCAACTTTCAAAACAAAGTATCCATATTTGAAATTCTGGCCAGCTTCAAATGTTACACATAGTGGTTTCACAAGGAGGGACACTTTATTAGGGCCTCTTCCTTGTAGGGAATCAGTTCATTAGTAATTAACAAAGGATCAAGGAAACCTTTATGAAATTCTGGCTTAGAGACTCAAAATGTAAATTTAGAGTAATGGTCTGTAAGTCAGCCATTAGAGAAAGTCTGACATTCTGTGCAGGATGGCAAGCTCCCCTCTGCAGATCTTTTCTGAAAAAGACTTTGCAATTGTTTTTAATAAGCACGGGGACAAAGTTATGGAATGGATAAAAGTCTGACACCAAAACCATGCAATAAAGATAATTCATTAGGCAAAATTATGGGAATTAAAATTCACTGTTTCTGCCCTAGTATATAAATTTGGTAAAATAAGTTTGATCACTTCCTAAGAGGCCCAGACATAGGCAAGAAAGAAAAAGGTTGAAATAAACATGAGAAGAGAGTAAGTATAGCTTTGCAAATGAGCTACACATATTTCATGACCTATGTCTTCTTTTGACTCTTATCCTCCCTAAAATACATAGCAGAGCTCATACTTTTCCATGTATTTCTGCTGCTGGTATTTCCCCAAACCGTGGGTCATACTCTAATGCCCTAACCCAGTTGGTTAAGTTATTTGAGCTGCTTTCTCATTTTTGAATCTTAGTTGATATTTAAGGATTTCTGACAAGTGAAAACATACAGGATTAGGATTTGGAGAACCCCTCAATTGTAATTAGAACACTCTGGTTTCCTTACTTGTAAAATGGGAACAGTCTTGGAAGCCTGGTTGTAGAGAGGTGTGCAGATAGGGGAGTTGTTTGCAACAACCTTCCTATTTCATTTCATCTGCAAATGTCACAAATGTGATTTTTAGTCTTACTTGGATCCTCTTTTGTGCTGATGGTGCCTCTCGGCTTTATCACATAGCTTTTTAAATCTCAGGGTCAGCAGGTACACTGGTTTTAATGTTAATAGAAAAAGAGATTAATTAAGGATGTTAATGTGGTTTAATATGAAACATTATGAAGCCTTAAAGGAGACAAAAAATACCAATCCATACAACACTTACATATTCACATGCTTCTGAGCATTTTAAAGACAATTTTCTTGGCTATATTTTTTCATGTATTGGTATAAGATAGGCTCAGGTTAGTCATGCCTTGATGGAATTTGTAGTAGAGGGATTAGTGTCATTTCTGGGCCCCCACCAGAATTCTGTTATAAGTAGTCATGCAAAGTCATAGGTTAAGTGATTTGGGAATACAATGTCATTTGATGTGACAGAAATGAACCCTCAGAGGCTCACAGTTCCTCTGGGACTTGCTCTCACTTATAGTTCTTGTGTTAAGTAATTTTATTAACTGAGGCAAGGGGGTGCATGAGGTGACAAGAGAAATAATTTTTTGCTAACATTTTAATCCTAATCACAACATTTATTTGTGTGGCTTTGTATGAATTTGTAACTATTAAGCCCAGGGAGACAATGAAAGTAAAAATTAGAATGCATTGTTTTTCTGCCCAAGTGTTATTTGAAGCATTGTATGAATTGTCAAAAAGATTAATGTTGCTTGCAGCTAAACAGATGATAAATTTAAAAATTATATTACTACTGTGTGTCAGCATACAAGCTCTATGTCCCAAGTGTGTCACCTTTTTCTGTTGCTGTTGACAAGGTTCACATTTTATATAGCACACTGCCAGAAGGTGTTGACATATATTCAGATTACTGATTAAATGTTTTAAAAACGTGCCATTCACAAACTAACCCTGATGGTCTATGAAAGAGTCATTTTTAAGAATAAAATTCTTTTCTTCGTCATTGACATGGAAGAAATTTTAAATGTTGCCTTATTTTTTTTGGTTTGCTTGTTTTTTGAAAAACCTAATGTGATTACATTTTCTTATTTTAAATTGTGGCACAGATGAGAAAATGTTTTGCAGCATTCCTTTTGCTTCTCCTTAGGCAAGGCAGCAACATGGTGTAAAAATGCCGCAAGGAAGGTGTTAAATGTGAGAATGGTTCTGAGGTTGTATTAGTGTTGTAAAGTCTGGTGTTGTAACTCCTCCGCAGTTCAATGCTATGACAGCTCTTGTGCTACAAAGTATAACATAAAGAGACAACTTTTACATAGCAGCTGAGCAATGCACAGCCTCCACCACTGCTCATGGCTTTTGCATCTTGTGGATGAAATAGTCTGGCCTTTAGACCAAAGCTTCACTGAATCCAGGTGTATATTTGCTACAACGATCAATCTAAATGCCTTAAGAACCAACATTTTAATTCTTTTCAGTGTATTTGTGGGAAACTGTCAATATATTCTCTTGTTTCTCTGAACACATCATGAAAGAACTTTAAAGCAAATAATTCATTATATTCATTATGGAAAAGTTGGTTGTTTTTTCTCCTCCCTGATTGTCAAGATTGCTACATCAGTGTCAGTTTGAGGTGTGAATTTTTCTCTCTGTACAGAGGAAGTTGAATTTGCTTCAGTGGTGCTACAGAGGGGTGATGTTCAAACAGCCATAAGCTCATGTCAATTGTCACTTCACCTCAGCATGGTGCAAGCTTGGAGATGTTTCAATGATAGCCTTGGGTGCCCTCAGGGGACCAAATCTCTAATTGATCTCTGTGACCAAAGTACTGTAGTATATAGGAGGTTATGAATTGCTTATGGCAGCAATAATGATAGCTATCATTTACAAACCACTTAAAGCATATCAGGAACTCTATGCATTTCACATACAAGGTCTGTCTAGAAGGTATCCAGCCATGTAATATGAAAAATAGAGACATTTATTGAAGAAGTTACAAGACACAAGAAGCATTGTTCATAAGATGACATATCACTTCCCATCAAAGTAGGCACCTTGGGACTTCACACATTTCTCCCAGTTTCCATCAGCTGCCCCATTGTATTTTCCCAAATCTCATCCTTGGTCTGAAATCTCTTCCCTTTTAAAGGTGATTTTAGTTTTGGAAAAAGCCAGAAGTCACAGGGTGCCAAATCTGGGCTGTAGGGGAGCTGGTCACCTGGGTGATTTGATGTTTCAAAAAAAACTCTGTGTAATATGTGATGCGTCAGTGGGCATGTTGTCATGATGAAGCTACCAATCACCTGTTGCCCATAGCTGTGGCCTTCTGAATAATCCCAGTAGTTTCCATGGAGGAATGTTCAAGCTTAATGCATAATTTGATGCAGATTTGTTGCTCTACTCAGTCATTTTGAATGTGATGGCCACAGAGTTCACATGCTCGCTGAACAGCATCTACTACCCCCACTGACTAGTACAGTGAAGTTGTTCACTCATACACATTCCAGTCCACTCTCCTTGGCTGCCAGGTTTCATTGATGTTGTGCAAACTGTTCTTGTTACATTAACAATGGCTGGAATTTCTCTGGACAGACCTCATCTGTTGTCTCATTTAATTTCAACAACCTAACAGCAGCTATGTGAGGATGTGTGTTAACCCCCATCTTTACAAAGGAGTGAAGACTCAGTCACCCCTTGGTAAGTGGCAGCCAACATTTGAACTTAGGTATGTCAGATTTTAGAGCTATATCACTTTCATTCAATAACTACTTATTGATTATTATATGTTAGGCATTGCTTTTCATCACATTGTTTTCATTTTTTAATGATTTATTTTAATTTTATTTTTTATTTATTGATTTTAGAGAGAGAAAGGAAGGGCTGGTTAGAGACATCGATTTGTCGTTCCATTTATTTATGCATTCATTGGTTGATTCTTGTATGTGCCTTGACCAGGGATTGAACTTGCAACTTTAACATATGTGGACAACACTCTAACTGAACTACCTGGCCAGGGGAATCTGGGTGTTGTTGTTGTTTTTAGTTTACTTATTTTGGGCTTTTAAAGAATTGGCTCATGGTTGAAAAAGGAAGCCTCATGTAGAATTCCCTACAAGTTGAGGATGAAAGACAGAGCCTTGAGGTTTCCTGCTTTAAAGCAGGTGTGAGAAGAAAAGATTACTGGAAAATACTCCCTTATGGCCACATCTCACCTGCTTTGGGTATCTGGAGATGCCAAGTTAGAGCTTCTTAACTTGTATCTAAATGCTTTGCTTAGAAACAAAAGGTTTGCTGGTTTGACTCTGAGTTAGGGCACATGCCTGGGTTTCAGACCCGGTCCTCAACTGGGGTGTGTGTGAGAGGCAACCAGTCAATGTTTCTTTTGCCCATTAATGTTTCTCTCCCTCTCTTCCCTTCTTTCTACAACTAAATATATAAAATATTTTAAAAATATTGTATCCGGTTGCAGAAGGAACTAACATGCTGAGGTGGGCTTCAAAGAGGTAAACAGGGTAGAGGGGTGGGGTGGATGAGAAGGATATTTTTCATGATGAATTCTTGGTACCCTTCTGGAACCATGTGAATGTAATACCTTTTCAAAATAAAAGGATACTTTTTCTTAAAAGTGCCATCTAGTTGAAAATTTCACTGGATCTAGACTATCATGAAAGTATTGGTAGTTTTAAGTTTATCTTCTTACTTTGTAGGTTGCTGTACCACTAAGTGGTATCTTCATTCTTTACTTTCTGGTCTACTATCTCTGCAGTGCTTTATTTGATTAACCATAGTCTCTTAGTACAAAGCTGGGTGATTGTTTTCCTTCCAACCTCACAGATCTTGCATTTTGAAAAACATTTTATTTATTATTTTTAGAGGGAGGGATAGGGAGAGAGGCAGAGAGGGAGAGAGACATCAATGTACGGTTGCCTTTCACCTGCCTCCAGCTATGTATTTGGCTGGAGACCTGGCTTGCAACCTGGTTATGTGTCCTGGCTAGGGTATTGAGCCAGCGACTTTTGGGTTCACAAGATGGTGCCTTATCCATGAAGCCACCAGCCAGGGCAACTCTATACATTTTTTTTTTAATTAAATTCTATTGTTGTTGTATTACATCCATCCCCTTTTTACTCCTCTTTGTCCCCTTCCCCACCCACCTACTCCCCTCCAAAGTCAGTCCTACTTGTTGTCCATGTCCATGGTTCTTCCATACTGGGTCGTTGACTAAACTGCTCCCCTTCTTTGCCTCCTTTTCACCCATCCCTGCTTCTCCCTTCCCTCTGCCCACTGAAGGTGTACTCATTGTATTCATGTATCTGGTTCTGTTTTGCTTGTTTTTTCATTTTGTTCATTATTGTCCTGTAATGGGTGAGATTATATGGTATTTGTCTTTCACTGCCTGGCTTATTTCACTAAGCCTAATACTCTCCATTTCCATCCATGTTGTTGCAAAGGGTACAAGTTCCTTCTTTCTTTCTGCTGTGTAGTATTCCATTGTGTAAATGTACCCAAGTTTTTAGATCCAATCATCCACTGATGGGCACTTAGGCTGTTTCTAGCACTTGGCTATTGTAAATAGTACTGCTAGGAATGTAGGGATGCATAGGTTCTTCTGAATTTGTGTTTCAGGGTTCTTCGGGTAAAGTCCTAGTAGTGGAATTGCTGGATCAAAAGGCAGTTGCATTTTTAGTTTTTTTAAAGGAAACTCCATACTGTTTTCCATAGTGGCTACACCAGCCTGTATTCCCACCAACAGTGCACCAGGGTTCCCTTTTCCCCACATCCTTGCCAGTACTTGTTGTTTGTTGATTTGTTGATGATTGCCATTCTGACAGGTGTGAAGTGGTATCATGTTGTGGTTTTAATTTGCATCCACCTGATGGCTAGTGATTTTGAGCATTCTTTCATATGACTTTGGGTCCTTTGTATATCTTCCTCAGAGAGTTGTCTGTTCAGGTCCTTTGCCCATTTGTTAATTGGGCTGTCTGTCTCCCTGGTGTTCAGTTGTATAAGTTCTTTATATATTTTGGAGATCAAACCCTTGTCCGAGGTATCATTGGCAAATATGTTTTCCCATGTAGTTGGTTCCCTTTGAATTTTGCTGGTGTTTTCTTTAGCTGAACGGAACCTTTTCAATTTGATGTAGTCCCATTTGTTTATTTGTTCTTTGATTTCCTTTGTCCTTGTGGAAGTATCAGTAAACATATTTCTGCATAGGATATCTGAAATTTTACTGCCTCTGTTTTTCTCCAGGACCTTTATGGTGGCACTGCTTATGTTCTTTATCTATCTTGAGTTTATTCTGATGTATGGTGTAAGTTGGTGGTCTAGTTTTATCTTTTTTCATGTTGCTGTCCAGTTCTACCAACACCACTTGTTGAAGAGACTGTTTTTATTCCATTTTACGTTCCTTCCCCCTTTGTTGAACATCAATTGACCATAGAGTCCTGGGTTTCTTTCTGGGCTCTCTATTCTGTTCCATTGATATATATGTCTATTCTTATGCCAGTACCAGACAGTTTTGATGCCAGTAGCCTTGTAGTATAGTTTGATGCCCGGTGTTATGATTCCTTCTACTTTGTTCTTCTTTCTCAAGATTGCTGAGGCTATTCGTAGGTGTTTTTTGGCTCCATGTAAAATTTTGAAGTGTTTTTTCTATTTCTGTGAAGTCTGTCATTGGTAATTTAATTGGGATTGCATTGAATCTATAGATTGCTTTGGGTAATATGGACATTCTAATTATGTTAATTCTTCTCATCCATGAACATGGTATATGCTTCCATTAATTTATATCTTCCTGAATTTCTTCTTCAGTGTTCTGTAGGTTTCTGAGTACAGGTCTCTTACCTTCTTGGTTAAGTTTATTCCTAAGTACTATATATTTTTTGTTGCTATGATAAATGGGATTTGTTTTCTAGCTTCTATCTCTGATCTTTCATTATTAGTATACAAAAATGCTTTTGATTTCTGAATATTAACTATATATTCAGCTATTTTGCTAAATTTGCTTATTAGGTTGAGCAGGTTTTTGGTGGAGTCTATGGGGTTTTGTATGTACACTATCATATCATCTACAAATGACAGTTTGACTTCCTCCTTTCCAATTTGGATACCTTTGATTTCTTTTTCTTCTCTGATAGCTATGGCTAGAACTTCCAAAATGATGTTGAACAGAAGTGGAAAAAGTGGACAGCCTTGTCTTGTTCCTAATCTTAGGGGGAAAGCTTTTAGTTTTTGCCTGTTGAGTATGATGTTGGCTTCAGGTTTCTCATATATGGCCTTTATGATGTTGAGGTATGCTCCCTCTATTTCCATTTTCCTGAGTGTTTTATCATAAATGGTTGCTGTACTTTATACAATGCTTTATCAGAATCTATTGATATGATCATATGGGTTTTGTCTTTCATTTTGTTGATGTGGTGTATTACATTTATTGATTTGTGAAAGTTGTACCATCTTTGCATCCTTGGGATGAAACCCACTTGATCATGGTGTATCATCTTTTTAATGTATTGCTGGATCCAGTTGGCCAATATTTTGTTGATAATCTTAGCATCTATTTTTTTTTTTTTTTTTAGCATCTATTTTCATCAGAGATATTGGCCTATAGTTTTCTTTCTGAGTTGTGTCTTGACCTGGTTTTGGGATTAGAATAATATTGTCCTCATAGAAAGATTTTGGGAGTCCTCCCTCTTCTTGGATATTTTGGAATAGGTTGAGAAGGATAGGAGTTAGTTCTTCTTTAAATGTTTGATAGAATTCACCTGTGTAGCCATCTGGTCCAGGACTCTTGTGCTTTGGGAGATTTTGGATTACTTCTTCATTTTCACTAGTTGTTATTGGCCTATGCAGGCTTTTTGCTTCTTCTGGATTCAGTTTTGGTAGATTATACATTTCCAGAAATTTGTCCATTTCAGATTCTTGTCATATAGTTGTTTGTAGTAATTTCTTACAATCCTTTGCATTTCTGTGGTATTAGTTGTGATTTCTCCTCTGTCATTTCTGATTTTGTTTATTTGGGTCCTCTCTCTCTTTTTCTTGATGAGTCTGGTTGAAGGCTTGTCAATTTTGTTTATTTTTTTGAAGAACCAGCTCTTGGATTTATTGATTCTTCGAATTGTAGTTTGAATCTCTTAAGTTATTTAATTCTGCTCTGATCTTGGTGATTTCCTTCCTTGTACTTACTCTGTGCTTTGTTTGTTGTTGCTCCTCTAGTTCTTGCAGCTTTATGGTTAGGTTGTTTGTATAAGCTTCTTCTGACCTTTTTAGGTAGGCCTGTATTGCTATGAATTTCTCTCGGAGGACTGCCTTTGCTGTGTCCCATAGGATTTGGACTGTGGTGTATTCATTGTCATTTGTTTCCAGAAACTTTTGGATCACATCTTTGATCTTATTGTTAACCCGTTCATTACTTAAAAGCATGTTATTCAGTCTCCATGTGTTTTTGGTTTTTGTTTTTTTCCCTTGAGGTTGGTTTCTAGTTTTAATCCATTGTGATCTGAGAAGATGCTTGATATGATCTCAGTTTTCCTGTATTTGTGGAGGCTTGTCTTGTGACCTACCATGTGGTCTATCTTAGAGAATGATCCATGTGCATTTGAAAAGAATGTGTATTTTGCTTCTTTGGGGTAAATGTTCTATATATATCAGTTAGGTCCATTTTCTCTAGAGTGTTGTTCATTGCCACAATATCCTTGGTGTTTTTTTTTGTTTGGAAGATCTGTCCATTGTTGATAATGGGGTATTAAAATCCCCTACTATTTGTGTGTTGCTGTCTACATCCTTCTTCTAATCCTCCAAGATTTTCCTTATATGTTTGGGAGCTCCTGTGTTGGGTGCATATATGTTTACCAGAGTTATATCTTCTTGATGGATTGTTCCCTTAAGTATTATGAAACGTCCTTCTTTGTCTCTTTTTATGGTTTTCATTGTAAAATCTATTTTCTTATTCATTTAGCTACCCTATGTTTTTTGATTGGTGCATTTAATTATTTTACATTGAAGGTTATTATTGATTGATATATATTGCCATTTTTCTTCTTTGTACCTGTGTTCCTCTCTGTCTCTCTCTGTTTCTTCATTAAAAAAAATACTTTATTTATTATTTCCAGAGAGAGAGGAAGGGAGAGAGGCAGAGAGGGAGAGAAACATCAACGTATGGTTGCCTTTCACCTGCCTCTAGCTATGGACCTGGCTGGAGACCTGGCTTGCACCTGGTTATGTACCCTGGCTGGGAATCGAACCAGTGACCTTTGGGTTTGCAGGTGGGCACCTTATCCACTGTGCTACCAGCCAGGGCTGTTTGTTCATTTTTTAAAAGCAGACCCTTTAGCATTTCTTGCAATGTTAGTTTGGTAGAGATGTATTCTTTTAGTCTTCTTTTGTCTGGGAAACTTCTTATTTCTCCTTCCATTTTGAATGAGAGTCTTGCTAGGTAGAGTATTCTGGGTTGCAGGCCTCTGTTTCCCATTACTTGGAATATTTTTTGCCATTCCCTTTTGGCTTGTATTGTTTCTGTTGAATAATCATTTGATAACCTTATTGGAGCCCCCTTATATGTTATTTGCTGTTCCTCACTTGATGCTTTTAGGATTCTCTCTTTATCTTTGAAATTTGCCTTTTTAATGATAATGTGTCATGGAGTGGGTATGTTTGGACTAATTCTCTTTGGGACCTTCTCTGCTTCCTGAACTTGAGTAACATTTTCACTCATCATTTTAGGAAGGTTTTCTCTCATTACTTTTTTGAACAGGTTTTCCATTCCTTGTTTTTCTTCTCCTTCTGGTATCCCTATGATATGGATATTATTGCATTCCCTATTATCCTGCAGCTCTCTTAAAACTTCTTCATTCTTGTTCAGCCATTTTTCATTCTGTTGCACTGTCTTGGAATATTTTTCTACATTGTCCTCCAGCTCGCTGATCTGATCCGCTGCTTCCTCTAGCCTGCTGTTGATGCCTTCTACTGTAATCTTCAATTTATAAATTGCATTCTTCATTTCCTCCTGGCTCTTATTGATTGTTTCTATGTCCTTTTTAATGCTGGTGTAGTTCTCAGTAAGTTCCTTGTAGCTTTTCTGGAGGTCTTCGTAGTTCCCCTGGAGTTGTTTGTAGTTCCCCTGGAGTTATTTATAGTTTTCTTTGAGCTGGCTAAGCTCATTAAGTTTCTCTATCATCATTACTTTGAATTCCATATCTGATATTTTGCTTGCCTCTGTTTCATTTAGTGAGCTTTCTGGGGATTCCTCCTTTCCTTTTGGTGATGGACTGCTTTTTTTCTCCCCCCATTTTTAGGTGTTGTTGTAATCCAATCAGCCCATAATTAGCTGCCAGGCTAAGGAACTGCTAGGCTGCAAGGATTGATTTAGTTGTAAACCTATTGGTCTGTGATCTACCACTAGGCTTAGATGCCTCTTGGGTGACAGACTGATTCAGTCGTAAATCAACAAATCGTCTACCAAACTCAGGCCCTACTGGGCTAGACAAAGAATTTCAATTGTAATCCAACAGATCAGCCACCAGCTCAGGTGCAGCCTGGTGGGACAGAGTCAGATGTAAATCAATGAAACTATGATCAGGCACCACTAGGCTAGGCAGCAAGATCCAAATGTAATCCAGTGAATCTGTGTTCAGCCACCAGACTCATGAGCTGCTGGGCTAGACTGCCAGGTACAATTGTCATCCAATGAATCTGTGATCAGTTGCCGGGCCCAGAGGCCAGTGGGCAGGACATACCAACTCAGTTGTGAACCAATGAATTTTCGATCAGCCACCAGACTTTATTGCCAACTGTGTGGAGCTGACTGTCTGACCCAGCAGCAGTAGGTCAGAGAAGTTGAAATTAACCGCCAGGTCCAGGGTCTGCTGGGCAAGAAGGACTGATTCATTTGCAAAGCAACGAATCTAGGCTCACATGCCACTGTGTAGGGCTGACTGACTGACTCAGATGTAAGTCAGAAAGTTTGTAATCAGCTGCCATGCCCAGCTGCTGCTAGATGAGCAATACCTCTTCAGGTGCTAACTATTGTATCCATGCTCAGACAGGGCAGAGCAGGGCAGGAGAGGTTTATTTAGATGTAAATCAAAGAATTGTGATCAGGTGTCAGGCTCAGGCACCGCTGGGTGGGGCAGATTGCTTCCAGTGGGCAGGACTATGAGGACCCACATAGGGAAGCTGCTTGGAGCAGTGCAGTCTGCCCCAGGTGTGGGCGATAAGTCAGCACTGGGGTCCCCCCAGCTGCCTCCCCTCTTCTTTCCTCCATGCCATGGCTGCAAACTCTCTCCACATGTCTCCAGTCCTCTGCCCTCCCTCTACTGTAGCCCAGGGTAGGTGGGTACCGATATATTTTCATTGTGGTCACCCTAGTAGTTCTGTGTCTCCAGTGTCCTCTCAGGCCAGCAAACCCCATGGCCTTCTGCCCTTCTTAGCTAGATGCTGCTCTACTCTCCGCAGTGTTGCTGTGGCTGGGACACCTAGCTCTGAGACCAGATCCCACCCTTCTCAGGTGGAGCCCCAGCCCTGTACCTTCAGCTGCTGCTTCCAGTGGGGGCCCAGCCAGCCCTCTCACATTTCTGCAATTCCTACCAGTCATGTTGTGACGAAGCAGCCTCTTCTGTTCTGTCTGTGGTTATAGGACTTCTTTCCAGCTGGTGTTCTGTTGGTAGTTCCATCTGACTTTTTCTCCAAAAAAGTAATTCCGGATGCGACCTGGGAGGAAATTGGTGCAGCTCCACTTATTCCTCCACCATCTTGCTGGACTATCTCTATGCATTTTTAAATGTGTAGATCTCTTTAGATGGCATTTGTTTCATAAATATGTTCTTTTCTCTACGTAGGATATCTGTTCAGAAAAATCTTTATGTAAAATTTTAATAAAATTAAATGAAGCATTTTCTTCCCTCAAAAACTCATATTTTGGTTTTAGAGTAGAATGGAGAATTTGACCTTCATCTTCTATTCACTGGTTGGGAACTGTTCTACTTTCATAGTAACAAGCATAGGGGGAAAAAAAAGCTTGCTTATGTATAACAATGTGTGGCATCATAAAGACACGTAGAATGCCTATATATTCCACAACTTTTATATTCATAGAACAAAACCAAAGCTTATGCACATAGAATAACTCCTGTGTTTGCAATTACCAGCAACTTCTAGGGAAAGTTGTTAATGTAAAGGAGAAAAGCTCTGCTGGTGATACTTAACCCTTATAAGCAAGTAAGCCTTCTTTATGTATTAATGATGTTCATATCTTCCCTTTCCTTCTCTGTGAATGTGTCATTCATCTCTTCTAGATGCCTTCTTTTTCTTTATCTGACACATTATAGGGAAGAGTAAAGGAAAGATTTATTCAGGGTGCTTTGATCGTTTCATTCTTTATTTAGAAGTTCAGTAATTTAGTTATAGGGATGTTTCTGGAACATTTAAAGTCCAGTTCTGAACTTTAAAATAGCCTAATGGGAATAGGTTGATTTCCTCTAAATCTAAATTATGATTATAAACTACTTTGGATGTTAATTAGGACTTATAAATAAATAATGATCACATTATTAACTTTTTTGTCTAATACAATGCATTTCTTTGATAGATTATGTATTCACATGCTCTGTGAACAGGGAAACCAATCAATGTACTGAATATTTTCTATGCACTATGCATTCAGCAATGTATGGACAGTCCCAATAGGGATAGGTCCGTAGCACAAGATTGGAGCCTGTTTGACAGTCAGCACTCAATAAGTGCCTGTTGTTTAAATTTATGAAATTAATGTCAAAGGGAGTAACACACTACTGTAGACCATTTGATCCTTCCCATTTTTTTTGAAAGAGGAGTTAGGGATGGTGTTTGAGGATGGAAAGGCCCTCAACTGAGTAAGGTACCTCCTTATCTAGCCTCAGATATGTCCTTACCCACAGATATTAGAGAAGCAAAAAATGGAACACTTCATTAATTCATGTGTCATCCTTGCACAGGGGCCATGCTAATCTTCTCTGTATCATTCCATTTGTAGTATGTGGGTTGCTGAAGTGAGCATTGTTTCAGGTTATTAAGCACATTGTTGTCAACAGATTGACTTCCTTCATCTGCACTGGTCATCTTTAGCTCTTAGCCTTTTACCTCCCTTAGCATTGTGCACACAGCCAAACTCAAAAAACACTGAGGTGACTCTCAGTTATCTAAAACATTTAGAAACCTCAGTGCCTTCACATCCAGCATATTGCAAGGATGTGTCTGTTTACAATATTTACAGTGTTTATAATATTACATGTAAGCAAAATACAATGAAGATTTTAAATATAGAATTACCATATAACCAGCAATTCTACTTCTGGATATATACCCAAAAGAATTGGAAGGAGGGACTCTACAGACATTTGCACAACCATGTTTATAGCAGCATTATTCATAATAGCCAAAAGGTGGAAGCAACTCCAGTGTTTGTTACTGGATGAATGGATAAACAAAATGTGGTATATTCATTCAATGAAATATTATTCCACCTTAAAAAGGAAGGAAATTCTGGCATATACAAGATGGAAAAGGACAAATATTGTATAATTTTACTTACATGAGGTACCAAGCGTAGTCAAACTCATAGAAACAAACCATATAATGGTTACTAGGGGCTGCAGGAAAGTAAAGAAGGGGAAGTTAGGGTTTAAAAAAATTAATTTATTGTTGTTGTATGGGAAATTAGTTTTTAACAAAGTATGGAGTTTCAGGTTGGGATGATGACCAAAGTTCTGGATGGATAATGGTGATGGTTGCATCATACTGTGAAGTGCATGTAATGCCACAGAACTGTATACTTAGAAATGGTAAACTGTATATTCTATATATTTTACCGCAATTAAAAAACAAAAACACAAGAAGGCAAAGCTACTGGAAAAGGTACAATGTACCCTTGAACCAAATATATCCAGATGAACAAAAATATAAAAACTGTATCAGAACTTTGTGTAAATTTAGTCTACCTCCTTCTAGGTCTCTTGTGGGGTCTGCAGCCTGAGAGCCCCTTTGTTGAATGGCTGCAGTTACTATGGCCCAGGGGCTGCACTATGGCAGAGATAGCTTGAGGATCCTTGGTTATTTTGGGTTATCTGTGCCATGTTATTTCAGATATAAAAACATATCAATAGAGTATCATTGTGTGAAAATAGATGGAGTAATTACATCATTCTTGAACATTCAGCATAAAGACAGTTGGTGAAGGAAAGTCACATATACTCAAGTTCAAATCTCTTAGGGTGTTCTTCTGTTAGATCAGCATGTTGTTAAATTAATCACAGATTTGTTTTCCCTCCAGCACAGGAGCAGATCTCCATTTCTTTTGCAAAGTGTCAGAAGAAGGTGGCTACACTTAGAGTCAGAGATGAATATTTTGAAGTTTGATTTTAAACCCAGGCATTACATTTAGTCCCCAAGATAGGATGAGAGGCTTGAAGGAACTAGGAGACTTTCATTGACTGACTTACATCTTGTCTTTCTTAGTGAGTTAAGTGGCAGAGAGATCCAGGCATACTATTTAAAGTATTTCTCTTTCTCTATCAACCCTTTTTTTCCCCAAGCACATTTAGTTGAATTTGAATACTCTGTGTGACATAATTTTCTTTCTAGAGAGAGGTTTGGCCTTGATTTTCAGATTAATGATTTTGAATGATCATTTACAATGATATGTTTTATAATAAAAATACATTTTAAAGTTTGAAATGCTGGCTACTAATAAAAGATCTCCATAATGGTAGTGAATTGTGTTGCCACTGAAATGACAGCTGACCTTGTATTAGGAAGTTAATAAAGCCTGGTGATTTGCATAATTGCCCAAATTGCATTTTTTCTGGTCTAGCTCCTCAAATATCATCATTTCTCTCACCTTTGAAAATCATTTCAGAATTGTTTCATTAGAGTTAGGGCACATACAAATCATTAATGTGTCTGTCCCCTGTTACCAAGAACATTATTTTGGACTTAAAAGCCAGTGTACTCTCTGCTAGATGCCATTTAGTATTCACCCTGGACTTATGGATGCTATTAGTAACTTGCTTGGTGCTTTAGACAATGGCCCTACCTCACTTGTATAGAAATTTTGAGCCATCCACCAAGTTTGTTCATTCTGCATTAAGGTATTTCATTCATTTATTCACCTGGGCATTTATTGATTGATTCTGTTACTAAGATATATGAATGAATGAAATACTGTCTTCTTATAGACAAAGTAGAGGGTAGTGGTTAGCACTGGAGATCCATAGGGATCAGGTTCTGAAATTCTAGCTCCATTAATTACCAGCCATTTGATCATGACCAAATTATTTAACTTCTCTGTGCCTTATCTTTCTTATTTATAAAATGGAAATAATTAGTTAAGAGGATTATATGAAACATTAATTGCACAGCATCTGGCACCCAGTAGGAACCCAATAAATACTAGCTGTTATTAGGCCTTGGCTGGTGGCACAGTGGATAAGGCACTGGCCTGTGAACCCAAAGATTGCTGGTTCATTTCCCAGCCAGGGCACATAACCAGGTTGCAAGCCAGGTCTCCAGCCAGGTCTGTGGTTGGAGGCAGGTGAAAGGCAACCATACATTGATGTCTCTCTCCCTCTCTGTCGTTCCCCTTCCCCTCTCTCTGGAAATAACAAATAAATACATAAATAAATAGATATTAGTTATTATTACAGGTTGAATTGTGTCTCTTACCACCAAAATTAATATGTTGACATCCTAACGCCTAGTACTCAGTGCTTTACTTGGAAATAGGGTTGTTGCAGATATAATTACTTAAAACTATGTCATTAGGGTAGAGGTCCAATATGGCTGGTGTCCTTACATAAAAGGTCAATTTGGACACCAAGATAAAATGCTTAGAGGGAAGACTGTGTGAAGAAACATGGGGTTGGGGTGGTGGGGGGAAGGATGGCTATTTACAAGCCAAGTAGAGAGGCTCAGAACAGGTCCTTCCCTCAGGCTTCAGAAGGAACCAACCCCGCCTTAATTTCAAATTTCTAACTTCCAGAACTACAAGATCATACATTTCTATTGTTTAAGCCACTCAGTCTGCAGTACTTAGTAAAACTGACAGTCTCCACCTCAGCTGTATTCTGTGTTTCTCATGGACGTGAGAAGCCAACTCTGCTTCTTTCCTGGCCAATAGTAAATATATTTCCTTCTTTTCAGCTTGCATTTTTTCCCCTTTTCTTTCTCTCCCTTCCTCCTTCCCTCCATTCCTCTCCCTCCCTCCCTTTCTCTCTTCCTTCCTTCCTTCCAAAACAGCCTACAAAAAACATTCCTAGTGAGAACAGGTGTTCAAAAAAATTCCCATGCTCTTTCATTCCTGTGTCTTCCTGAAAAGCTGTCCTCGAAGTTTGTTTTCTCTCTTACCACATTTCTTCTTACCTTCTCAGCTTGATTTTTAAAAAAAGATTATAACCCATTGTACATTTTAACCCCTAGAGATTGCCCACCTTCTCCCAAATTCTTGATGAGAGGTAGGAATTTATTTTGTAGGCTTTGATGTGTGAATTCCTTCAATACAAAGACATGCAGATGAGCAGCTGTGTGAAATAAAGCACTAGGAAAGATGCGCTTGGGAAGAGAGCCCTCTTCCTGCATTTCAGTAGCTGACTTCACTCCTACTTCTCTTTAAATTGGTGGTATGGGTTGTTCTTTCATTTGTTTGTTTTCAAAGAAAGTCGAGATAGGACAGTGTTTCTCCTCCCCCTCCAGAGGCCCAGAGCAATGTGGCTGGGTTTCATTCTGGACTGAACAGCACTAACATTTGTTCTTCCTGGGGACCGTCTGCTACTTTTCTTTGCCCCAGTGGAATTGGGGGAGTAATAAAGCTGTTATTATTTATACTGCACAGTATTTTTATCAGTGTTCTTTGTCATTGAAACTTAAGAGGATAATATAGGACTGGAGGGAATTTGTGAGTTTTTTTTTTTTTTTTTAATCCTCATCCAAGGATATATTTATTGATTTTAGTGAGAGAGGAAGAAGAGAGAGAGAGAGAGAGAGAATCATTTGTTTGCCAGCCATGTGCCCCTGACTGGGGACTGAACCTGCAACATTTTGGTGTAGGGGATGATGCTCCAATTGGCCAGGGCAAATTTGTGACTTTTTATTTAGTGGGGAAAGAGACAAAATAAGCTGGTATTTTACTATGGATGTTGCATTTCCAAACCTTGTCAGTTTTTCCAGTCCTTTTCTTTGTCCTTTTCCTCAGGTCTTCTTTCATGGGTTTTACAGTGACCACTGAACTCGCCACCCTTGTCCAAGACCTGTCTCCTTGCTGCTGTCAGACCCGATTTAATGGCTTGTTCTCAATTGACTATCCTAATAGCTCCCAATGAGTTTCCCTGCCACTGGGGAATAGATACAGTCCATCTCCTTAATCATCAAGTTTCTCTATGGTTGTCCATAATTTTCCTCTGGGACTAGTCAAAGAACATGTATGAATGATCCATGGACAACAGTGTAGGGACTGACTGTGGGAGTAGGGGGCAAACTTTTGGGGGGTAGACGGGTAGAGGAGGTCAAAGGGGGAAAATTTGGGCAACTGTAATAAAACAATAAAATATTTAATAAATAAATATCCTTTTCTTTAAGGCAATAAGAGTTAACAGTTGATCTAAAGGGTAGGCCTTGGCATCGCAACTCTCTCAATCTCCTACCTCTCCAATGCAAAAGGGACCTGCTTTCTGCCTACCTAATTTTCTCAGATAAAGAGTCATTCTTCCAGCCCTGGCTGGTGTGGCTCACCACACCGGCCTGTGAACCCAAGGGTTGCTGGTTCAATTCCCTAGTTAGGGCACATCACCAGGTTGGAAGCCAGGTCTCCATCCAGGTTCTTAGCAGGATGCAGGTAAAAGGCAACCATACATTGATGCTTCTCCCCCTTTCTTCCATCCTCCCTGCCATTCTTTCCAAAAATAATGAATAAAATCTTTTTTTAAAGTCATTCTTCCTCTCCAGTCACCCCCTCCTAATTTCTTCTCTTTGGGGAATCTGGTGCACCAGTTTAGTCCCTACCTCTTCTGTTTTTCACTCCTTGCTTTTTGTGGAAATCTCCTCCACAGCCTACAAAGATATTCTACACATATCTGTCAAAAATGAAATAGAATGTCTCTCTCCTTTTTTCTCCCCATCACTCCCCTCAACCCTCCCATGCCTTTCTCTTTTAGGTGTCTCTCTTTGCCTTTCCTTCTCCTAAGCTCCAAGGACCCTTCTTTTTGCCTCTGTGACTTGTTTCCTGAGCCCATGCAATCCAGCTAGCTCAGTTTCTCCATGGCTAACTTTCTTCTACCTCTGTGACTTTCTGAATAAACTTCTGTTTGTAAAAAGGGAAAGGAGAGTGAGGAAGGGAGGAAGGGAGGGAGGGAGGGAGGAAGAAAGAAAGGAAGGAAGGAAGGAAGGGAACTTTCCTAAGCTGTTGATGTCTCTCAACTTCATGCCTGACTTCTTGAAGAGTGATCTGTATCCACCTTCCCTACATTCCATCCAAGCCCCATTAAGACTGTGTTCCCTAATTCTGAAACTATCCTTAAAGCCTCAAATTCCTTTAGAATTGCCAAATACAAGCCCATTTTTATCCTCTCATACTGGTTTACTCTTTCCAGCTCTTTGGTTCTGTATGTAGATCATGCCCTATTTCTCAAAACTCTCTTTACTTTCCTCTAGCATCAAGGATGCTAATCTTTCGGGATTTTCATCATTTTCTGGGAACATTCCTTTTTGTTGCCCTAAAAGGGGTTTTTCATCTTTCAGGGGACCCTAAAATCCATCCTCCAAGACATTTTTCTCTTGATAGTATCCTTTTCATTTATGATGGTCCCAGAATCTTATTTTAACCTGGATGTTGGTATGGCTGCTCAAATTTTGTGTATATTAAACTGAGTTTATTAGATTTATCAAAACATTTTCCTAAATAATAACTCAGTTTTAGTACTTAACATGTTGTGTTGTGATTTATCTCTTTGCCTACTTATTAATTCAACTAAATTTTGAAAGCTGAAAAGGCAGGACTCATACTTTTACAAAATCTGTTCTTGATTGTTGCTGGTATATGGAAATACTGTTTAATTTCTTTAAATGAACATTTAAATTTTTATGAAATAATACAAGCTACAAAGTTTTAAAAGTTAAATAATACTATAAGGCCTCCCAGACACCATGTCTGGCTCCTAGCTCCCCAAGGCAAGCACTCTGTACTCTTCTGGCTATTTCATCTGCATGTGTATTTCTAAGTAATATACTATTATCCTTTTTATTTATTTTATTTTTATTAATTTTACAGAGAGAGAGAGGAAGGGAAAGAGAAACATCAATTTGTTATTTCACTTATATATACATACACAGGTTGATTGTATGTGCTCTGACTGGGGATTAAATCCAAAACCTTGGCATATCAGGATAATGCTCCAACCAACTGAGCTACCCATCCAGGGACAAAATACTGTTATTCTTGATTTTTACTTCACTTCTAAAAATTATCCCTTGACTTCCTCCTATAGAAGATGAAGGTATAATTTTCTTTTGTCATACCATATGCCTGTACAAAAGTACTTCACACTTCTATGTTTATTCTATGCCAATAAAAATACTGTTCACAACTGAGCCACATAGACACTATCATTCTTTTCTTTCTTGTACAACTTCTTACATTCTCATACAACTTTTGTTCCCCTAAAGTTTGTCACTGATTCCATTTTTAATAGACTTAATTTTCTAAAAATTAGTTTTGATAAAACTGATTTTTCTCCAAGCCCTCTGATATTAAACAATCTACCTTTTCCACTTTAAAAACATTGTTTTATTTCTATTTTTTAAACACTTAAAATTTTTTTTTTAGAAATCTTCTCTGAAGCCTTCTATCCTGAACTTGTTACTTTCTAGGACTTCTTTACCTATAATCCTGATTTTTGTCACTGTATCTCCAAGACATGTCTTCTTTCTTGGCTTATTTCTTCATTTGGGGTTGTATGCATACATGCCCTCTAGTAGTTATGTGGAAAAAAAGGGTGCTTGAAAGGAAAAAAAAAAAAAAAAAAAAAAATTGTGACTTTATATATCTGAAAATGTCTTCAATGTTCTTTAGGTTTCATGGAGGACTTTTTCTTTTTCCTTTTCTGAGGACTTTTTCTTTTGAAAACATTTTCTCACAGAATGTTTAAAAGCATTGATTCCTTATTTTCTTGATCTCTTGTTTTAAAAAGATTTTATTTACTTATGTTAGAGAAAGGGCCTTTCATCCTGAGAATGTGTCTTTCAGTTCTGGGAGCTTTCCTTGTATTTCTTTGATAAATTTATTTTTTCCATTCTTTCACTTAGTTCCTCTTTCTCAAACGTTTGTTGTTTGAATGTTGGACCAGTTTTATTCTTTCATTTATTATCTTCTAGTTTTTATTTTTTAATTCAAGTTTTGGGAAGCTGTTAACTTGGTCTTCCACTACTTTCAAAGAAAAATTATTTCTAACAGCTTTTCCACATTCTCTAATTTTTTGGTGATAGTCTTGTTTTTAGATGTATTAACTTATTTCTCTTAGACTATTTTTTAAATTTAATTTTATTGTTGTATTACATCCATGTCCTTTTTCCTCCCCTTTGTCCCCTTCCACCTACTCCCTTCTAAAGTCAGTCCCACTTGTTGTTCATGTCCTTGGTTCTTCTATGCTAGTTCCTTGACTAAACTGCTCCCCTTCTTTGCCTCCTTCTCCCCCATCCCCGCTTCCCCCTTCCCTCTGCCCATGGAAGGTCTGTTCATTGTATTCACGTATCTGGTTCTGTTTTGCTTGTTTGTTTGTTTTGTTCATTATTGTCCTGTAATGGGTGAGATCATATGGTATTTGTCTTTCACTGCCTGGCTTATTTCACTAAGCATAATACTCTCCATTTCCATCCATGTTGTTGCACAGGGTAGGAGTTCCTTCTTTCTTTCTGCTTTCTGGGTACATTGTGTAAATGTACCCAAGTTTTTCAATCCAATCATCCACTGATGGGCACTTAGGCTGTTTCTAGCACTTGGCTATTGTAAATAGTGCTGCTATGAATGTAGGGGTACATAGGTTCTTCTGAATTTGTGTTTCAGGGTTCTTCAGGTATAGTCCTAGTAGTGGAATTGCTGGATCAAAAGGCAGTTCCATTTTTAGTTTTTTAAGGAAACCCCATACTGTTTTCCATAGTGGCTGCACCAGCCTGCATTCCCACCAACAGTGCACCAGGGTTCCCTTTTCCCCACATCCTTGCCAGTACTTGTTGTTTGTTGATTTGTTGATGATTGCCATTCTGACAGGTGTGAAGTGGTATCTTATTGTGGTTTTAATTTGCATCCACCTGATGGCTAGTGATTTTGAGCATTCTTTCATATGACTTTGAGCTCTTTGTATGTCTTCCTCAGTGAATTGTCTGTTCAGGTCCTTTGCCCATTTGTTAATTGGGCTGTCTGTCTCCCTGGTGTTCAGTTGTGTAAGTTCTTTATATATTTTGGAGATCAGACCCTTGTCTGAGGTATCATTGGCAAACATGTTTTCCCATGTAGTTGGTTCCCTTTGAATTTTGCTGGTGTCTTCTTTAGCTAAACAGAACCTTTTCAATTCGATATAGTCCCATTTGTTGATTCGTTCTTTGATTCCCCTTGCCCTTGGTGAAGTATCAATAAACATATTTCTGCTTAGGATATCTGAAATTTTACTGCCTCTATTTTTCTCCAGGACCTTTATGGTGGCACTGCTTATGTTTAAGTTCTTCATCCATCTTGAGTTTATTTTGGTGTATGGTGTAAGTTGGTGGTCTAGTTTTATCTTTTTGCGTGTTGGTGTCCAGTTCTCCCAACACCACTTGTTGAAGAGACTCTTTTTACTCCATTTTATGTTCCTTCCCCCATTGTCAAATATTAATTGACCGTAGAGTCCTGGGTTTCTTTCTGGGCTCTCTATTCTGTTCCATTGATATATATGTCTATTCTTATGTCAGTACCAGACAGTTTTGATGACAGTAGCCTTATAGTATAGTTTGATATTCGGTATTGTGATTCCTCCTACCTTGTTTTTCTTTCTCAAGATTGTGGTGGCTATTCATGGGTGTTTTTGGCTCCATATAAATTTTTGAAGTATTTTTTCTATTTCTGTGAAGTCTGTCATTGGTATTTTAATTGGGATTGCATTGAATCTGTAGATTGCTTTGGGTAGTATGGACATTTTAATGATGTTAATTCTTCCCATCCATGAACATGGTATATGCTTCCATTTATTTGTGTCTTCCTTGATTTCTTTCTTC
>PVIW01007771.1:0-24139 GCA_004026585.1 Noctilio leporinus | reverse complement strand
GTTCCTAGGTACTTTATTTTTCTTGTTGCTATGGTAAATGGGATTTGTTTTTTTGCTTCTATTTCTGTTGTTTCATTATTGGTATACAAAAGTGCTTTTGATTTCTGGATATTGACTTTATACCCAGCTCTTTTGCTAAATTTGCTTATTAGGTCAAGTAAGTTTTTGGTGGAGCCAATTGGGTTTTGTATATACACTATCATATCATCTGCAAATAATGACAGTTTGACTTCCTCCTTTCCAATTTGGATACCTTTAATTCCTTTTTCTTCTCTGGTGGCTATAGCTAGAACTTCCAAGACAATGTTGAATAGAAGTGGCGAAAGTGGGCAGCCTTGTCTCGTTCCTGATCTTAGGGGGAAAGCTTTCAGTTTTTGTCCATTAAGTATGATGTTGGCTTCAGGTTTCTCATAGATGGCCTTTATGATGTTGAAAACCTTTTCATTCTTGTTCAGCCTTTTTTCATTCTGTTGCACTGTCTTGGAATATTTTTCTACGTTGTCCTCCAGCTCGCTAATCCAATCCTATGCTTCCTCTAGCCTGCTGTTAATTCCTTCTACTATATTCTTCATTTCCTCCTGGATCTTACTGATAGTTTCTATGTCCTTTTTAATGCTGGTGTAGTTCTCAGTAAGTTCCTTTAGCTTCCCTCGAGTTCTTAGTAGTTTCCCTGGAGTTGTTTGTAGTTTTCTTTGAGCTTGCTGAGCTCATTGAGCTTCTCTATCATCATTATTTTGAGTTCAATATCTCACGGTTTGCTTGCCTCTGTTTCATTTAGTGATCTTTCTGGGGATTCCTCCTTGCCTTTTGGTGATGGACTCTCTTTTTCTCCCCATTTAGGTTTCTCTTCTTGTTTACTTTTGCTATATAGATGGCTTTTTTGAGTTCCTGTCTTTGTGATGTGACCCTGTGTCTTGTAGAGGTGCACTATCTTTACTTCCTGGATTCACATCTTGTGAGGTCAGGTCATTCCATAGTCTGGGCTCAGTCATCCTATTGGAGCCAACTGGAGACCCACTGTTTTTCTTTTTGCCTTTCAGTTTTTAATTCAATTGATCTGTACTCAGCTATCAGGTGTAGGTATTGCTGGGCAGGATTGATTAGCTCTGTTGTAAACCAATCAATCTGTGATCCGTGGTCACCTTAGTCACCACTGGGCAGGGCCATTTAATTAGGTTGTAATCTAGTCAGACTGTGATCAGCTGCCAGGCTCATGTGCCTCTAGACTGGCCAGATTGATTCTGTTGTAATCCTATTGATGCATGATCTGCTGCCAGGCTCAGATACAGCTTGGCAGGACATATCAATTCAGTTGTGAATCAATGAATTTATGATCAGCTGCCAGGCTCAGGCCCTGCTGGGCTAGACAGCAGGATTCCATTGTAATCCAGTGAATCTGTGACCAGCCACCTGGTTCAGGTGCCATTGGGCTAGATAGATTCAATTGTAATCCAGTGAGACTGTGATCAGCCGCTAGGCTCAAGTGCTACTGAGTGGGACAGACAGTTTCAGTTGTAAATCAGTGAATCTGTGATTATTCTCCAGGCCCAGGTGCTGCTGGGTAAGACTGACCAACTCAGTTACAAACCATTGACTCCATGATCAGCCACTAGGCTTATAAGTCACTGTGCAGGACTGACTGACTGACCTGACTGTAAGTCAGAGAGTTTGTAATCAGCCGCCAGTCCCAGGCATTGCTGGGAGAGAAATACCGTCTGAGGTGCAAACTATTATATCCATGCTCAGCCACCAGGTTTAGGGACCGCTGGGCAGGGGCAGATTGCTTCCAGTGGGAGGGGCTATGAGGACCCTCATACAGAAACCACTTGGTGCAGCATAGTTTGCCTGAGGTGTGGGCGATGAGTCAGCACTTGGATCCATAAACTCCATGGCTTTCTGCCCTTCTCAGCTGGTAGCTATTTTACTTTTCACCGTGTTGCTGTAGCTGGGACACCCAGCTCGGGGACCAGAACCTACCCTTCTCAGGTGGAGCCTCCAGCCCTGCTCCTTCAGCTGCTGCCTCTGGTGGAGGCCCAGCCAGCCCTCTTGCATTTCCGCAATTTCTGCCAGTCACATTGTGATAAAATGTCCTCTTCTGTTCTGTCCATGATTATATGACTTCTTTCCAGCTGGTGTTCTGTTGGTAATTCCAGGTGACTTTTTCCCAATTAAGTTGTAATTCCAGATGCGACCTGGGAGGAGATTGGTGTAGTTCCATTTACTCTTCTGCCATCTTGATCACCCCCCACCCACCTCACACGCAATTTGTGCTTTCTATTTCTTGATCTTACCAGAGATTTGTCAATTTGGTCTTTCCAAAGCAACAGGTTTTTTTTTTTTTAGACTTTATTTATTATTTTTAGAGAGGGGGATGAGAGGGAGACTTCAATGTATGGTTGACTTTCACCTGCCTCCAGCTACGGACCTGGCTGGAGACCTGGCTTGCAACCTCATTAATGTGCCCTGGCTGGGGAATCGAACCAGCAACCTTTGGGTTCGCAGGCCGGTGCCTTATCCACTGAGCCACCAGCCAGGGGCAAGCATCAGGTTTTATATATATATATATATTTTTTTTTATACAGATTGACTATGTTTCTCTGATAAATTTCCCATTAGTTTATATATATATATTTTAATTTTATTGTTGTTGTATTATATCCATCCCCTTTTTGCTCCCCTCTGTCAGGTTTTATATTTTGAGGCTCTTCCTTATCCTTTGTTAACAAGTTAATTTAATTCTTCTTATTTTTATTCTTTCTACTTGTGTTAAAGTCCTTTGCTTTTTTCCCAGATGTCCTGAATAAAAAACCTTGCTAGTAATATTTTATTCTTTATTCTATAATATATGCATTTTTATTGCTAAATTGATTGATTTGAGAAAGAGAGAGAAAGAGAGAGATATCTATTTGTTTTCCCACTTACTTATGCATTCATTGGTTGATTCTTGTATGTGCCCTGACTGGGGATCAAACCTGCAACTTTGGTGTAATTGGGACAATGTTCTAACCAACTGAACTACTTAAACAGGGCTGCAATATATACATTTAAATTTATAAATTTCTTATAAGAACTATTTGTGGTAACTTACAAGTTTAGATATGTAATGTTTCATTTTCATCATATTCTATCCAATTATAATTTTTTACAGCCATGAATTATTTAAAAGTATATGTTTAAGTTTTCAAAATGATTGCCTCCTGATTTCATTGCATTGTCATCAGAGAATTTGGTTTGTACAAATTGACTAGTATTTCCTACGACTTCCTTAATGGTTTTATAAATGGTCATATTTTGTAAATATTCCATGTTACTTGAAAAGAAGGTATATTCTATAATTATTGAGTGAAGAAAAATTGTTATGTCTGTTAGCTAGTGCTTATTAACATGCTATTCAGATATTCTATATTCTTACCAAAATATGTCTTTTAGACCTATCAGTTTATGCATCTGTTTGTATATTTGTCAATTGCCTCCAAAATTCTGGCAATTTTTGTGTGTATTTCAGATGTCTGCAGTCTGAAATAGGACTAGGAATATTAAGGACTATTGTTTCTTTCTGATTAAGTGTTCTTTTTATCATTAGATAATAATCTTCCTTAAAAATGTATTTTGCATTTATATCTCTCTTGTTTGAGATTAACATTAATTTATTCAGTAATTCATTCAGCAGTGTGTATTGAGAACCTAGTCTTTGCCAGGCTCATTATGACCAAAATAGGCAGTGTCACCTGACAAAATGTTTATCACCACTTTTTTGAAAAACTTTTAACCTTTCTATTTCCTTAGTTTTAGGTGTGTCTCTTATAAACAGTATGTAATATAATCATTTGGTTTTGTTTTGCATTTATTCTTTGTCTTTTAACAGGGGTATTTAATATTTAAAATTTTTTATTATTTAAAAACTGGTTTATTTTTTATTGTAATATTCCATTACCATTTATCCCACTTATACCCTCCTCCAATTCTATCCACCCTCCCCACCCCCTGGAATCACCACACTGTTGTTCATGTTCATGAGTCTTTTTTATTTTTTGCTCAGTGCCTCCCTCCCAATCCCATAACAGAGCTGCCAGCCTGCTTTCTATCTATGAGTGTGTCTCTACTTGTTATTTCACTTTGTTCATTAGATTCCACATATGAATGAAATCATACAGTATTTGTCTTTCTCTGTCTGGCTTATTTCACCATGGTATAGTGTTCTCCAGGTCTATTCCTTGCAGTCTCAAAGGTTAAAATCTTCTTTTCTTTCTTTCTTTCTTTCTTTTTCTTTTTTGAAGCTGAGTAGTATTCAATTGTGTAAATGTACTGGAGTTGTTTTATCCACTCCTCTACTCTTGGGCACTTGGGCAGCTTCCAGATCTTGGCAATTGTAAATAATGTTGCAGTGAATTCATGTTTTGAGTTTCTTTAGATAAATTTCCAGAAGTGGAATTGCTGGCTTATAAAGCAATTTTTAATTTTTTCAGGTAACTCCATACTGCTTTCCACAGTGGCTGCACCAATCTGCATTCCCACCAGCAGTGCACAAGGGTTCCTCTTTCTCCACATCCTCATCAGCACTTGTTGTTTTTTGATTTATCGATAATAGTCATTCTGACCAGTGTGAAGATATCTCATTGTGGTATTAATTTACATTTCTCTGATAATTAGTAACATTGGGCATCTCTTCATATGTCTATTAGTTGTCTCAGTGTGCTCTTTGGAGAAGTATCTGTTCTGATCCTTTGCACATTTAAGTTCTTTATAAATTTTGGATATTAAATTCTTATAAGATACTTAGGTGAAGATGTTTCCCACTCATCAGGTATCTTCTTATTTTGTTAATAGTTGCCTTTGCTGTGCAAAACCTTTTTATTTTGATGTAGTCCCATTTATTTTTTTTTCTCCTTGCCTGAGGAGATATATCAGAAAAAATATTGTTACAAGCAGTGTCTGAGATTTTACTGTCTTTGTTTTCTTCTAGGATTTTTATGGTTTTGAGTCTAACATTTAAGTCTTTATTTTGAATTTTTCTTGTGATTTAAGAAGGGAGCCTAGTTTCATTTTTCTTTTTGCTGTGCTGCTTGGGTGTTTTTTCTTTGTCTTTCAAATCACTGATTCAAAATCCGCTTCATCTAACCTACTGTTTATATCTTCCAGTGTATTATTTATTTCAGATTTTGCATTTTTTATTTCACTAGTTCTTATTTGTGGTTTCTATGTCTTTTTTCATGCTGTGGAGCATCCTTATAATCATTACTTTAAACTATATCTGATAAATTGCTTGCCTCCATTTCATTTGGCTCTTCTTCCAGAGAATTCTCTTCTGTCATTTGAGGCCTGTTTTTTGTCTTTCAATTTTGGCTGCCTCTTCATATTTGTTTCTATGTATTAAGTAGTTCTGCAATGATTCTAGGGCAGACCTATGTCAGATGCTGTTGTGATAAGCCCTGGGCAACTTGTTTGAAACTATCAGCACTCCGCAACTT
Source organism: Noctilio leporinus (assembly GCA_004026585.1). Taxonomy (NCBI): domain Eukaryota; kingdom Metazoa; phylum Chordata; class Mammalia; order Chiroptera; family Noctilionidae; genus Noctilio; species Noctilio leporinus. The sequence goes on along the minus strand of PVIW01007771.1, from coordinate 18,671 downwards.
TGGCTCCCTCTCTTGGATCTGGATATGTGTAGAAAGAACCAAGATGTGCCCAAAGGTCAGCTTTTACCAATGTTGGTTCTAGGGGAGGGTCAGCTAAAGTCTAAGAGCTCCCAGAGATCCACCTTCACCTACAGGCTCTCAGATAGGCTTAATGACTGGAAGTGCCTCCAGCTATACTCCTCAGGAGCTAGGTTTAATCTCCACAGGGTGGGGTGGGAAGGTTTCTTGTCAGTGTGGTTATTGTTCTCCCCGAGGTTTATAGCTGTGTGAAGGGGAGTGCTCTGCTGAAGGAAGGTGGCTTCTATAGTATGGGGAATTATTGAGCACAGGGATCCTGGCTGCTGACTCTTCAGCTCTTTACCCAGATCCACCAACCCAGGTTCTTCTCACTTGGCTCTAGTCTGCTCTGCCCTCCCTCTGTCAGAGCCCAGGGTACATGGTTTTGTATGTTGGCCCTTTAAGAGGCTCTGTGGGTCTCCAACCATCTTTCCCTGACTGGGAGAAACTCTGCTTCTTTTCACAGCTGCATCTTATTTGGGTTCCTTTCCTGCGCTGGTGCTGTAAGTCAAGCCTGGGGTTTGGACCCCACACTTCTTAGGGGGAACCCTCTCCAGTCGCTGAAATATCTCTCCAGTACTTCAGGTGCCACCATAGGAGCCCAGCCAGCTCCCTCATGTCTCTGTACTCTGTACCAATCTCGTAGCAGTTACGTGTTTTCTTCTGTAGGTCTTCAGTTATGGCTTCTCTACAGCTAGTGTTCAGTTGGTTATTCAGGATGATTTTTCTATAATTTAGTTGTAATTCCAGTTTGGTCCTGGGAGGAGATTAGTGTAGCTTACATCTACTTTGCTGCCATCTTGGATGAGGATATTTAATATTTAGATTAGTTGTGATAACAAGTGTAATTAAATTTATTTTTCCTAGCTTATTTTACTTTCTTGTTTTTGTTTTTGTTTTTGTTTTTAAGATTTTATTTCATTATTTTTTAGAAAGAGGGGAAGGGAGAGAGGCAGAGAGGGAGAGAGACGTCAATGTATGGTTGCATTTCACCTGCCTCCAGCCACAGACCTGACTGGAGACCCGGTTTGCAACCTGGTTATGTGCCCTGGCTGGGGAATCGAACCTGCGACCTTTGGGTTCGCAGGCCGGCGCCTTAACCACTGTGCTACCAGCCAGGGCTTTATTTTTATGTACTATACTTATTTGCTATATTTTCCTCTTTTCCTTATTTTTATTGGATTTACTTAGCTTTATTTGTTCCTTCTATTTTATTCCCTTAAATTCATTTCGAAGTTATACATTCTATTTTTATTTTTTAGTGATTACTTTTAGAATTTTAATGGGCTGGTTGATTTAACAAAGTTGAAAGTTAACTAATATTTTTGTCTATTCTTCTTCTGAATAAAATGTCCTAGAATATTTTAGCCTGACACACATCTCCCAGTTTTTCATACTTTCTGTCTCATATATTACCTAAGTCTAGTGTTTTACTTTTTGTTGTTGATTTTTTAGTAGTTTGTTTTAAATGAGACATTATTATTACTGCTGCTGATATTCTTTGTTTAGTAAAGGCTCCTTTAGATTTATTTAGCAGTTTACAACCTCCTTGTTACTCTTTCTTGAATCTCTCTCCCTTCTGGATTCAATCTTTTTTTTTTTTTTTTTCTGAAATAATAATTCTTTGTTCAAGTCTCTTAGTAAAGAACTGAGAGTAGTAACTTCTTTCAGGCTTTGTGTGTCTGGAAAATCTTTTTATTTGGCCTCTATTTTGAATGATAACTAAGTTGAATTCAAGGCTAAAGGTGGTTTTATTTCAATGCTTTGAAAATATTGTTGCATTATTTTTGTGTTTATTTTGCTACCTAGGATCATTATATTATGCAGCAAAATTGTTCTTTCTTCATGAGTAATCAGTCTTTTTCTCTCACTTTAAAAAAAGAAAAAGTCAGGCATTCTATAGATTTATTGCTATATGTTTAGGTGTCAATTTTTATTTATTTACCCAGATCATGTTGTGCTTCTTTAACTTAAGAGCTTACATATTTCTTTCAGTTCTGAAAATGTCCCATTCACAAATCCTCATTCTTTCTCTTCTTAGACATTTATTTTATATTTTTTATTTATTGATTATAGAGAATGGAGTGGGGGCACATCAACTTGTTGTTCCACTTATTTATACATTCATTGGTTGCTCTTCATAAGTACCTGACTGGGGATTGAACCCACAACACTCTAACCAACTAAATTACTTGGCCAGAATCTGACTTTTATTTTATTTTATTTTATTTTTAAAATATTTTATTTATTTACTTTTTAGAGATAGAGGAAGGGAGGGAAAAAGAGAGGAAGAGAAACATCAATGTTGTGGTTGCCTCTGGTATACCCATTGGGAAACTAGCCCACAGCCCAGGCATGTGCCCTCATTAGGAATTGAACCTTGTCTGAAGGCCACCACTCAATCAATCCACTGAGCCACACCAGCCAGGGCCTGACATTTACTTTAAATATCTCATTCTGCCCTTTTTGTTTCCTATCTTCATGACTTCTGTCACCCTCCTCTCTGTGCTATATTCTGTATAATTTCCTTTTATTCATCCTGTAGTTTACTAATTCTTTCATCAGCCAAGTCTAATCTTACTGCTTTATGTTTTACTTATTAATTTTATGGCTATATTTTTCCTTTTAAAAGTGCTATATGTTTGGCTGTTTTTAAAATTAATTTTTATTTTCAATACTGTCCTGTTCTTTGAATGGTTACCATTTCTTCTCAAATTAGTCTAAGAACTTCAAGGTGTGTATCTCAGATCCTTTCCTAAGTTTTCACTTGTTTCAAGTTCCCAGATATCTGTTCACCATTATGTTACACTTGCTGGCTCTTCTGCCTATTGTGAGCTCATCTTTAGCAGGGATTGTTTTTGCCCTGGGAAACTGTGCCCTGATTTGTGTTTGCATTCTTGCAACACTGGTTTGCATTTTTCTTCCTCAAACCAAGACTCAGTTGTTAAAGAGGCAAAGAAGGGGAACAGTTTAGTCAAGGAACTAGTATAAATGACCATGGACATGGACAGTGTGTGGGGATTGACTGTGGGAGAGAGGGTGGGGAGGGTGGGGCAGGGGAGAGCAATGGGGGGAAAATGAAATAAATATAGGACAACAATAAATTAATTTAGAAAACTAATAAAAAGACTCAGTTATTTTAGGTCTTGAACTCAAGTTTTAAAATGTTAATGACTTTCAACCCTTCCAGGTATAAACTTCATGCCTGCATTTGCTCTTAGCATAGGCTTATGGTTTAGATAACTCATACAAAAGTTTTATTTATTTTCACAGAGCCCAAGCTAGGCTTCAAGTTACCTTGCTATTTCTTTGGTGGACGTAGTTCTTCTAGTTCCCTATTTCTGGATTCAATGGCTTTTTAAGGAGTCCAGTTTACTCACTTCCCTCGCTTGCACAGGCCCAAGCTGGTATCTCCTGTCCCAAGTGGGTGTTGACACTCCTCTAGTCCTTGTTCCAGGGCTGATAACTTCTTTTTGCACCCAGCATTATCCTTAGAGTTCCTGCTTTATTTCAGCACTTGGTGATTTTGTTTCTTTTTTTTGTCAAGCTCAGCTGTACATGAAACCTTTTTAAAATTTTTTTTGAATATATATTCTTTTCCTTTGGTAATCTCTTCTTTTATCTTTTTTTTTTTTTTTAAAGATTTTAAAATTGTTATTACTTTTAGAGAGAGAAGGGAAAGAGGCAGAAAGGGAGAGAAATATCAATGTACGGTTGCCTTTCACCTGCCTCCAGCTACAGACCTGGCTGGAGACCTGGCTTGCAACCTGGTTACGTGCCCTGGCTGGGGAATCAAACCAGTGACCTTTGGGCTCACAGGTCAGTGCCTATCCATTGAGTCATTAGCCAGGGTAAACCTTTTTTTTAAAGACTTTTTTTTTTTTTTTTACACATTCAATTATCCAATATTTCTGTGTATTTTAAGCAAGAGTGGGGTCTGCATCTACTCAGCCTGCAGTAAACCTTATTCATCTTTGTACTTATCAGCGCAGAAGGATAACTGACCCACACCAGATGCTGGGTGACTGATTGATTAAATGAACGAATAAAATTTTCACCTGCAGAAATAGATAGAATCAGTGGTCCAGTGACTAACACCTCTTACCTATCCAGGGGCACTGGAGCAAGCAGAATTTGCTTTGCCATGAGGACATAAGTAAAGAGAGTTCCCAGTAAGCAAAATGAAGAGAGAATAAGACTTCTTATGTGCTGTTTAAAAAAAGTCCCACCCTGGCTGGTAACGCAGTGGATAAGGTGCCAGCCTGCAAACCCAAAGGTCGCAGGTTCGATTCCCTAGCCAGGGTACATAACATGGTTGCAAACCAGGCCTCCAGTCAGATCTGTGGCTGGAAGCAGGTGAAAAGCAACCATACATTGATGTCTCTCTCCCTCTCTGTCTCTCTCCCTTCCCCTCTTTCTAAAAAACAATGAAATAAAATCTTTAAAAAAAAAAGTCCCAGAACAACAAAAACATTTACTGCCTCACTGTGCTTGCTATCTGAAGGTGGACTGAGAAGTGAGTTCCTGTATCATTTGCTGATGGCTCAACACAAACATCCTTACCAAGAGGAAGCTAAAAGCATCTCAGAGAACAGGATGCTAGGCCTGTTTAGTTCCCTGTCTCTCCTGTTTTAAGAAAAGTGTGTCTTTGATGAGATACAGCCAGAGGTTCTTGTTTCACATTTTAAGTCAACCACTTTTGTTAGAAGCTGGTTATTGATGCCATGCCCTGTTTTAATTCACGCTTCATGGCTAATCAATTACAGCGTTTATCCATTAATCAGGAGTTCTGACAGGGCCAATAACTGCTTTTTTTGGGTTTTGTGAGGGGCTGCACATTATCAAGTAAGGAATAATGCCCAGGAGCTCACTTTAAAACAGTGTGACTTTCCCAGGCTGGTGGACTTCTGGAGCAATAAACATCTAGTGGAGATTTCATATGGTGGTTGGTTAATATATTTGGTTGATGGTACTTTTTCACTGAATGCTTCATTAGCAGGACTCAACATTAGTAAAGTGTGGACAGGTGTGCCTCTGTTTAAGAAAAACAAAAATGTCAAAAGGTAATTATTCCCATCATATACAAATGACTGCATTTACCTAAAAGTAGCATTAAATCATGGGCTTCCTTCCTTAATATTAAGTGTTTACATACAATATCTTCTTGGCAATGAAGTTTGAGAGCAAAGACACCTAAAACCAAAATGTTTTGAGCTGCTACTAGATGAAAACCAATCTAAAATTCAGAGCAAATATCTCTATAATTACAATGTGAGTCAAGCAGAAAATATTTTTTTAAAGCTGAGCATATACAAATGCCCATCTTTTACATGGAGTCTTTTAAACCTTTGTAACCACATCTCCATGCATGTATACACACACATTTTCGGGTCCTTTATAATTTTTTACAACATAATCAGATGTTATAAAGTGCCATAGAAGTAAAAACTTTTTATTTGAGCAAGGGTAAGAAACAGAGATGGAAATGTTTAATTAGAGAGTTACAGTTTGGACATTTAAGTTTACCATGCATAATGATAATAGGTTTCAGTGATCTTTTTTATTTATGACAGATGTACCAACATTTAGTTGTTTTTCATAAAGGGTGGAGAGAAAGGATACTTCTGTAGATTTTTCAATTCTCCTATGTGTCACTTAGCTGTCCTCACCATTGTCTGAGCTCCTTTCTCTCATCTTTTTTCTTGCTGCAATGAGTTGTGTCATTCCCTCATGATCAGCACTTTTGTTGTCTTTGTTTTTTGCTGTACCTCAGAAGTTCATCTTTTCTTTCATCTCCTTCCCATTCATGCATGAGGGAACAGTTGTGCCCTGTTGTGGGGATGTTCTGCTGAGTTTCAAACAGTAGGGTTTCTTTTTATTCTCTTCTAAGTAGTACAATGGGGCTGAATGTCTGTTGCAGAATGCACACACTAATATGCCAGGTTATTTGGTTTCTAAGAAGTCAGTAAAAATACTACATTTAGGTTTAATCCTTGGCTTGCTTTTTGCCTGTTTGCCTGTCAAGTCTTCTGTTACAAATCTGTTTGTTTCTGATTGTAAAATACAATCTTCCATATTAAATCAAAGCATGGTGGTGGAGTATTTTCACACTAGCAGATTTGGCAGTCTGTACCCTCCCTCGGTAAGCACCTCGGAACACCCACCAGAGCTAATTAATGGCAGCTACAACTTAGAGGGGAAGAGAAAAAAGAATGGATCCCAAGTTGGCCTTGGCAAAACTTTCCAGTGTAAGAAATTAGCTCACCTCTGCATTAAGAGGGGTACAGCTCTGACTGTTTTCATCCAGATCACCTTGCCTAATTCTTGTTTTCAGGGGAGGTAAGTGTGAGCATAACACAAACCCTTAAGGCCATCCCAGCAGAAGAAGGCTAAAGACATAAAAAGCTAGAGATGTCTTAAGACACTTTGTTCTCATATTCAGGAACACTCTTCAAAATCCTCCTTAATGGGGTCATAAAAGAAAAATAAATGGAACAAGGGTTCCTTGTGTATCTCACTGGGGCATGCCATCAGGGTCACTTGCCACCAGTATCCTATTTAAAAAGGGATTGGGGTAGTTCAATCAAGCATTGCATTAAGAAGGACTTCGATTAATTCCTTCTCTTCTCTTTGTGCCACAGATAATTTCAGTAAATTTGTGATACTTTCTACTTAGCCATTGCTGAGGCTTAAAGTTCTTGATGCATCATGCTGAGTATTAGCATTTATTGGGCCTACTTGGCTATGGTGAAGACGAGTGTATGCTGCAGACAGCTCTCTAATCTTTGACAAGCAGGGCTGGTCTTAAACATGACCACTATCTGGTATCTTGACTTAGAGAAGAGCACGCTCTCAAGTTGGTGGTAGAAAGAAATCTTGGTGTAAAAGAAGGAAGGACCTAACTGTAAGTAAGATGGCAATCTATGATTTTATTAACCAATGTCACTCCCAACAAATTAAATTTTGATGGTACTTTACTATGGTTAACTTTTTAAAATGTGCTGGATCTGTCTCTTACTCAGAAACTCACAGCTTGAGGAAATTTTAGGAATGACTCTCAAAGGAAACAATAGCAAGAAAGGGACAAATAAGGGCTACCAATATGTGCTATCTCTGAGGCTGCTGGGGAGAGAAAATTGGACTGGGGATAGGGAACTTGATTCTGTTGCCTCCTCTTCTCTTCCCTTTTCTTCTCTTCCCTTATCTTCTCTCCTCTTCTCTCCTCTCCTCTCCCCTTCTCTTCTTTTTCTTCCCCTCTCTCCCTCCCTCCCTTCCTCTCCCTCGCTCTTTCTCCTTTCTTTCTCTCTTTTGATTGCAAAATAGATTAGGATATATTTTAAGCACTTAGTTAAAAACAAAACTTAATTGTATACCTACTGTATTTTATAAGCTCTTTTTGGAAAGGAACACAATGTTTACTTTATTGCAAATGCAAGATCTGTTGGGTATTCATACAGTTAAGTATTATTGAAAAGTTGGATTTCGGTTCTGATGGACCAGGACAGCTCCCAAGGAGGTATTGTGGTGGTATGTAAATATCCTTTTGTTTGTGGTTTATTCACTATATACACTACACTGATTTTTAGGACAGTTGCATCTTATTAATTCAGCTACTACACATGTGCATGAAAGCAATAGGTTAATAGTCCTGACTTAAGAAGATAGTTTTGGGTATGGATAGACAGAATCCTATCTTTTCCGTTGAAGGACTTGTTTTTCAGTTGAAACAGGGGTAGTTGGATTAATTTTAATGAAATTATGTATCAGATATGTTTATGTAAAAAATTAAGGCAAGATGTCAGTTGATTTTAGAGTATGTTTCATGATAATTACTACTATCATGCTAAAGGCTCTATAGCCAATCATAAGAGTTTTTTAAATTATCATTTTTAGACTGGGACATGAGCTGACATCACCACGCACAGATCCAGGAAGTAAAAAAAAATGTACCTCTACATCACAGAAGGTCACACCACTAAGACAGGAAGTCAAAGCAGAACAATCTAAAAAGCAGAAACAAACAAGAGCCACCTAAAATGGGGAGACAAAGAAATAAACCCTCAGCAAATGGAAAGGAGGCATCCCCAGGAAGAGTGCAAAATGAAATAGAGGCAAGCACCCTATCAGACATGGAATTCAAAATAATGATGATAGAGAAGCTCAATGAGCTCAGCCAGTTCAAAGAAAACTACAAAGAACTCCAGGGGAACTACAAAGAACTCCAGGAGAACTACAAAGAACTCCAGGGAAGCTGCAAGGAACTTACTGAGACCTTATCCACTATGCCACCAGCCAGGGCTTAATGTGTTTTCAAATGAGTACTTCCCAAAATACATTCAGTAAAAATTGGGTCCTTCTCAATATGTAAACATAGCAGGTTTTTTGAAATATCCAAGATAATTGTTCTGCTTGGAATGCTGAAAGCTTCCTTCTGTATATTTATGTTCTAGAAGTTCTACTTGCTATTCAAACCAGACAAAGCTAAACAGCAAGGACCAGCCAAAATCTTAGCCCTGCAGATCAGGATGAAGACCTGCATTAAAAGTTCTTTCTCGCCCTGGCTGGGAGCACAGTGGGTAAGGTGCCGGCCTGCGAATCCAAAGGTTGCAGGTTCGATTCCCCAGCCAGGGCACATAACCAGGTTGCAAGCGAGGTCTCAGTCAGATCTGTGGCTGGAGGCAGGTGAAAAGCAATCATACATTGATGTCTCTCTCCCTCTCTGCCTCTCTCCCTTCCCTTCTTTCTAAAAATAATTAAATAAAATCTTAAAAAAATAAAAAAGTTCTTTCTCATCTTAAGCTGGATATAACAGGTACTGAAAAGAAAGATCTGGACTAATTTCTCTTATCTTTTAAAAAATGTGAACCCTAAAAAGGTGAGAGTGTCTTTGCAAGCTGTGCTATGCTTTACACATTGTTGGTGACCAGTAAAGGTATCAGCCATTTGTCTGGAGACAATGCATGTGTTATATTAGCCCAAAGGCCCTCCACCTATAGGTCACTTACTCAACTTTTCTTCCAGGGCTTGTTAGATTGGATTCCTTTGAATTGCGCTTAAGGAAAAGACACAAGGAATGGTGGTTGGCAGTACTTGCCATTCTCTGAGCATCGTATCATCTGTGTGCCTTTGGCCACATGAGTCTGTTGGGGCTGAGCATTTTTAGAGTTTGATAGACTATGGAAATGCATATAAATGTGAGAAAGGGAAAAAGAGGCCAGAAGATACATCCTCACCCCTCTCCTACCCTCAAAGAGTACCAAATAAAGCACAGATGACCATTGGCCCATTGGTGAATCAATGAAAAGATTCTTCTTATTTCTTTGTCATTTAACACAGCCTGGTTTTTGTCTGTTGGTAAAATTTAGGAAGAAGGGAGAAAGAGGAGCACTGCATCTTATACCACTTTTAGGCTGTACTTGAGTTTGTAAGTATGACTCTGTTGACTCCAAGTGCTATTCTGCCCCCTGCCATCAGTGCTGTGTTAATATTGTTGCCAGACCAGCTGCTGGCCAGAGTGTGGCAGGGCATAGAGTGCTGTTGGGTACCATCTATCCAAGATCTTGTCACTATAGCGGTGTATCTCAAGGGGCACCTGTGATCACTTAGGTAGTTGGCTACTTATTTGTATAGTTAAGGCCTCAGTTTCCTGGATCAATGAATCCATTTTGGGTTTGCCTTTCAAAAATTGACTAACAGATATATAGAACCAAGCACCACTACAGTTTGCAAGTACATGGACAGTATGGTGGCCTGGGTCCAGGCAGGTTTGAATAGACCTTTCTGGGGGAAACCTCAGTATCTGGGCAGAAAGCATTTGGTGGCATTGCTGACCTCTTTGTTAGTAGGAACCTCAGACTTGAAGCACTTTGCCTTCATCTTTATTGAGATGAGCCACACTAGGTCCAAGAGGAAGGGCAAGATGGTTCCATCCCTGTGTGGAGATGGGATGGGGCAGGGGGTGTGGTGTCTCTGAGCAATGGCTTGCAGGGGATTGGCCACACACAGTCCCCAGAGACCTGGGGAGAAGCAATGTAGCTTAAGATGCTTCTCCAGGGAAGCCAAGGGGAAGGATCCACAGCTTGGAGTCTCAGTGGGGATGACAATGGAAACCATGGCTGGAAGGATGGCAAAGCAGCACCAGCTTGCAAGAGAGCTAGGCTAGGCCTCATTGAATCAGTGACCTAAGAGTGGTATCTCCCTTAACCCTCCTAACTTCTTCCGTTACTCTGTTCCTTCTAGGCTCACCCTCTGGGTTGTTAGTCTTCCAAAAATGGGAGCTCATCAGTCTCTATCTCCAAAGGGGTGTATCTGTCAGAACCTCCGGACCCTCCAACTCAGTCTCAGATAAAACTCAGAAAGCTTTATTGCTCTCTCTACTGTTGCCTGGCCACACTGCTCTTTTGATAACTGGCATCATTGCCCAAAGCATGGAACATTTGACTTCCAAAATCTTATTGACCGCAATACTTTTCTCAGGCACAAGGCCAAGTGGCCCAAGATGCCTTACAGCCTCTTCTCTGTCTTCACCTCACTCTCTTCCTTCTCCTGGAGCAAGTCCCTCCCTCCCTCTCCAACCCCCTTTTTTAACTCAAAAGTTCTGACCCTACCAATGGTGCTGTTTTCCCTCTGACTCACACAAGATGTTTCCAGATCCTGGGAGGACTGCCTCCTTTGTGTTCCCTCTGACAGATCAGGAACTGTGCACAAATGCCCCTTGGCCTGAAGGGACCCGACTTCTCTCCCTCCTCTAACTCAGCATTGCAGGTATCCCTCTCTGTGCTCCTCTGACCCAGCAGGAGCAGCCACTGCCTTTAATAAGTCCTCTGTTGTGTGGACTTTGCCTGAGTCAAAGCCACCTCATGCTCCCTCCCCTTTCAGCTTCAGCCCTGCCCCTGCCCGAAACCCATCCTTCCCTTCCTGGAAGTTTTAGCCCAGGGACCTATAAGTAAGTATATGTGTCCCCTTCTCCCTCTCTGACCTCTCCCAGCTAGCTCCGGAATAAGCAGCAAACAAACTTGAAGGCATCCTAGCCCTCAAACCAGTCAGGCCAAGTCAGTTAATCACACCTTCAAGGTATCCCTTCTTCTCTCTAAAATCAATGAATAAAGCCACTGCACAGTTGGCTCTATCACTTTAATTAACAGACTTGTCTGTATAGACAAGGAGGGCACTCATGCTGAACTGAATCCCTGTTGTAATTTGAATGCTTAAAAAGCTTTCTTCTTTATTGTCAAAATTACTGCCTCAACTTCCTCCTTCTCTTCATCTGCCTATTTCTCTTGCCTTTTATCTTGTGCACCAGCAGTGTACAACAGAGTGATGATTTAACAGCTTCCTGAAGGCATTGTTAGTCATCAGGAGCATTAGTTTGTTACAGATGAAGATAAATGGGGGTTCAGCCCATCAACTATAAGCTAGACTACTTTGGAAAATCTGGGTCCTCTCCTCTAAAGAAACAGCTCATGCTCCTTCTATAAAATAGCTGTGTGCATTTTGTAACCATTCTGAACAACTAGAATTTGTCCTACTTGATGCTAGACCTGGAATTTACTTCACAATGACAATGCAGCTTTACCTAGAATGTTTGTCCCTGTGAAAGGCAGGGAAAAGATAGACAAGTTCCATTTCCCTTTCCGCTTGTGGCATGACCTTGACTTTTCTTCCCTATGATTATTATTGAGCGGAACGTAAACCTGACTCTTTCACCAGATGTTGTCTGCCATCTTAAAGGGAGGAAAATTATAATAGATGTTTTGAATTTGCTCAACTTTTATTTTGTTCAGACCCAAACTGAATAAGTCTTATTCCACCTGAGTAAACATGAAAACCTACAATCCTTAATCTTTTAAAAGAAAAATAACCCTCTTCTGTTGTGGGATTTCTGATTAATTTCTTCTACCTTGCTCCCCTACTCTGCATTTTTTTTAGTCAAATACCTTCTGGACTTTTGTGAGTCAATAATCTCCCTCCTCACCTCTCTCCTCTCTCCTCCCCCACTCCCTTCCCTATGGTCACACAAAGCACCATGTTCTAAACTGTAGCAGATAAAGATAGTTCCAAAGGGGGAAAAAGGGCATTTTTGTTATTCTTTGCCTAGATCCCTGGATTTTCTTTTTTTAAGAATAAAGCTTTTCTGGCCAGTATGAATGTGAATTAATATGCTTTGTCTTGTGCAATGCCCTGAGAAAACTGGTATTAGTGGTGAAACGTGACGTAATGTGGTCAGCACCTATGTGTTTGAAAATGTAAAGTTACAGAATAAAATAAACCTGTGTTTTCCTATATAAAATAGGAGATAATAATAATGCTTATTTTATAGGATTGTTGAAAGGGTTTAGTGAGATGATGCAAATAAAGGGCTCAATAGATGTTAGAAAAAAAGAACAAAGTCTACCTCTGAAATTGGTTTATTTGCCTTTATAGCACTCCTGGTACCTTTTATTTTAACATTATGTGTCAGTGTACAGACAAGCTGTCCTTTATACACTTGGAGGTACCTACATAATGCTCTCATTAAGTGTCAGGTCATGGAAAATATAATCTTGTGTCTTTTTTCCACATGATTCTACTTCTTTAAAATAGAGTTATTAAGTACATTTCTAAGATTATTTTATTTTATTTATTAAAAAAATATTTTATTCATTATTTTCAGAGAGAAGGGCAGGGAGGAAGGAATAAAGGAAGAGAAGCATCAATGTATGGTTGCCTTTTACCTGCCTCCAGCTAGGGAACTAGCTGGAGACCTGGCTTGCAATCTGGTTATGTGACCTGACTGGGAATTGAACCAGTGACTTTTGGGCTCACAGGTTGGTGCCAATCCACTGAGCCACCAGCTAGGGCTAAGATGATTTTAAAAGCATAAATCTTATCAGATTAGAAAGCAAAAAAGGGGGTTTTGGGTTCAGAAAATTTTAGGATATTGGGTGTCACTGTTTATTCACTAACTAGGCTTTTAGGATTAGAAAAAGGACACTGCCTTTGATATTTCAAGTAGCTAGATTCCCTATATACATGAAGCAATAGTTAAGACTTAGAGGTGGGCATAGCATTTACAATGTTCTTTCTTATTCTGCTTGCTCATAATGTCCTTTTTTGCCTCTGGAGTTTGTCCTCCCACCTCTAAGACCCTATATGTTGTCACCACCTTGGGGAAGCCCCTTTTAAAAAAAAAAGAAAGAAAAGGAAGTTACTTCAATGGTGACTCTCTTTCATTTTATTTATTTATTTTTAGATTTTTATATCTAAAAATATATCTTAGAGAGAGGGAAAGGAAGGGAGAAAGAGAGGGTGAGAAGCATCAATCAGTTGCCTCTCACATGTGTGCTCCAACTGGGGATACAACCAAGCATGTGCCCTGACTGGGAATCAAACCAGCAACCTTCCACTCTGCAGGATGATACCCAACCAACTGAGTTACACCAGTTAGGGTGAGAAGCCTTTTTGGAATCCTACCTCCTACCTCTGAGTTTCAGGCCACTGTTTTCCAGTCAGTGTTAGAATTTGCCCTCTTGCCTTAGAAAACCTGTCTTCTCAGCTAAAGTTCAACCTCTCCCAAGGCTGACATTCTCCTCTTCATTGGCAAATTGTCTCCCACTCCCAATCCAGCTTGCATTAGGTGTCTAATATCTATTTGATGAACCAATGAAATACTGAATAAAATTTTATCTAATGTTGAAATAAAATGAATGACACAATTCTTCTGATTTTCTTCTTTTCAGATATAGATTAATGTACATAGGTAATCATGAAACATCATTGTGCAGCTGATTACAAATTCACAGATAAGGCAAAACTTATATATAGCTCATCAAGCTATTAAGTTCTGAAGACCTGGAGACATCAGAGAGGAGATATAAATCTGACTTCTTTTTCTTTATTTTCTGCAGTGCTGACCTATAGCATGGAAACAGGCTCCCCATCCCTTTGGTGTGTTCCCCACATGTGACAGAGTGCCTGTCACTATATGTGCATGTGTATGTGTGAACAGCATGCCTGAGCAGAGTCCTGGATGATGCTCTGTTCCAGATCCATGTGCTAGCTTATGGAGGTCAGGGAAGTGGAGAGGGAGTGTCTTTTCCTTAACAGTAGTTATTGATTGGATTTGCTGTGTGTGAATCACTTTGTCAGGTGTGTTATGTGCACCATATCACTGACTTCTCACAACAATTCAGCTCATAATATGAGCCTGAGATTTAGAGAGGTTAAGTAACATGCTTACGGTGTCACCAGATACTAGTCTGCTGGATTCCAGAGCCCATGCCCTAAATGCCACTCTTTCCCTAGCTAGTTTGGGACTCATGACCATTGCTTTCTTCTCAAACCACAGATGAGAGCAGTCAGGTAGGCAAGAATATTATTAATCACTGTCTTGGCCTCTTCTTTAGGTTCAAGAACAACTGATCTCTCAGAGATAGGAATTGTGTCTTGGTCACCAGGTCCTCTTGTTCCTCTCATAACTCAGAGGGGAGTCAGCACACCCCTGTGAATATGGCTAGGTTGCAAGTTGAAGATGACAGGTGAGGCAAACGTCGGCACAAGTAAGAGATCCAACTTTTAGGAAAGGCCAGCTTTCGTATACTTCAATTTCTTCTAACCTTTTTTTGGTGGATTCTATGGAATCACATGCAAGTTAAATCCATTGAGTGCTATGTGCTGGAAGTTCAGGCAATAAGAAATGAACTTCACACTGATTGGGAATGAAGCTTAGGAAGAAAATTTTGTTACTAATCAAGGGCTTAATTGCCTCTGGAACATTTTAAATAAATGCCATACTGTACTTAAGGAGCAATGTTCTGTAAGTGAGATGCAAAAATTCTTTAATTAAGCCATCATGGGTATTCCCTGATTGAAATACCTGCCTTTATTTTCATAGTTAAAGCTTCATGATTCATGCAACAACACAATCAGGAATTGAGTAAATTAAGGACTCCTTGAAAGAACAAATCAATTGTATGAAACTGATTGAAATTATAGTTGCTTGTATTGATCAGAGCATATTTTTGGTGTATTTTCTGTTTCGTGGTATTGTATAGTAAGCTATTTTTCAGCCTGTAAGGGACAGATTGGGCTATGGTATGGTTTAGGGAAGGTAGTTCTAAGAATTTGTCTTAGAAATGGAACAAAAACAAGTGTTTCTTGACATTGAGAAATGCACTGAAGATGACTTGGATGGTTCCTACAATTAAGCATGAAGGAAGCTGGTAAGAAAGTTGGTCAATAATCATGAGGGTGACCACATACCAGGCCTGTACTAAATGCTGATAAACTTGTATCAGTGTTCATAATCCAAAAGGCCTACTTCTTATTGCCAACTAAACAGACCCAGAAACTCAGATTCAGAAACAGGATAAGGAAACTTGCTGACTCTGGAAAAAAATAAATAAATGAAAATTTAGGCATTCAAAAGTTTGAGTCAATAGACTGATCACTTTGAGTGGTACAAGAGCCTGAAATAGGACTGAGTAAAAATTTTAAAAAGCAGGAATGGTTAATTTTGCTAATGATGTGATTTCATGTAATCCTTAAAAAGATAAATAACCATCTGATGTTATCAAATCTTATATATCAAAACTATATAATCACAAGTCTTTAAAAATTTATTTAGATTGAGTAACCAGCAAATCAGTCATCAAATAATGGTGTTTCATAGGATGAATATACGGAAACTTTCATCTTTTATTTTCAGGGTTCTTCTTTTAAAACAACCAAGCCCTGTAAAATAAATTTCATATTCAAATAAACACACTTACAGACACAACTTGTGAACTTACTGCTTGAAAAAAAATGAGGGGAGGAAAGAAAAATATTTGAAGTCATATTTTCATAGAGGCTCTGTGGTCTTCTACACATGTTCTGATTCAGGCCAGGCTCAAAATGACAGTAGGTTTTGCCTACTGTCTTGAGACCACATTGACCAGTATGATCTCTGAAAATCTTTTCATCCTCTAGAACCCCTGTTATGGGCAAATGGAAAGCCTGGTGGTGCCCACAAGCTTCAGAAGGATCCCTGTGATGAGTTAGATGCGAAACCATGTTCAATCTTATGGCAGTGCCTGGAAACCTAGCTTCGTGATATTGCTGTGAGAATAGAATTTTTTTTAGTATTCTACATGATGATTCAGAGCAATTACTTCTGTTCTAATTTTCATGCCCTGGAAAGAACTGTCTCTGTCTCTGTACAGACTTCTCAGTGTGAAAAAAGGAAAATGCGACATGCACTCCAGAGCAAAACTAGCTGCCTTGCTCCTCAACATATTTACAAATGATTGAAACATATTTAAAGAGATGTTTATGAGCCCAGGAAAATGAAATATCTTGGTGTTCTCTCTCATCAACATTTTCTTACTCTTTATTGTCATGTGAGATATGTTTATGGAATCACTTTCTGTAACTCTAATACATCTGTATTTTGGGGCTCAGTGGCCAATACGTAACTAACATTGATACTAATAGGTTCGACGTTCTCATGATAAGTTCATTCCTGCTCTTTGCAGAACAATGATGTCTATGATCATGTCCCCTTAAGTGCCCTCTCGCTCCCTGGTTCAGCTTCAGAGGATGTCAGGTCACCTCAAGAAAAATGCCATTTGAGCATCATGTTGCAAGGCTCTAGTGTTTGCAATTTTTGCAGCTGCATGGGTTCTGTTTGATCATTTTTTCTCTCTGTCTTATACATTCTGTATGCTGGGCTTGCACTAGTTCATATGCTTTGGGTGAAGGTATCATGAATGACTTGTCACCCATATTATGACTTACCTAGTTGGAAAGTCTGCATATGTAGATTCTGCATCTCTCATATTGAGATTTTTGATTCAGAGACAGATCACCCATAGACACTTCTCTGAGTCCTTTGCTGCTTGAGACACCGATTGTAATCACAGTAATTAGCACTGCATTTTCAGGTCCTGCTCTCTAGCTTGACCTGGCAGCATTTAGCCAGCGTGTACACTGCTGGATCAATGGCAAGAATTGAAAGGCTAGTTGTGGGACTGCTCCTCACAGCCTGTGGTGGGCACCATCTCTGGGGAGTTTCGGGGGAGCATCAGGGACAAAGGAGCAATGTGGACACCTGAGGCAAGAGGGGAAAGAAATATAATATTGATAAAACTCCCGTCAGTGGTACTTGTTACAAAAGATAGATTGCAGTTCTGTTTGCTGCAATTTACTGAAAATTAGTTATCAATGAATTTATTTTTCTCTTTCTTGTTTAGTTCAGTTTTGGGTATTCATAAAATATCCTCTGTTAAGAGAAAGTATCTCCCTATCTTGATGCAAGCTTGTGAAATAACTAAGGACATGAAACAGAGATTTTGATAAATCAAAAATAAAAGTTTGGGGCATTTTTAGTGCCCTACAGGAAAAAAAGAAAAAAGTAGCTTAACTTGAGAAACACAGTTGTGGCCAAAAAAAGAAAAGAAAAAGAAAGAATAAAAAGCACTGATGCCTAATCATGAATCAGTTATCTGGGAAATTTGATGGTGACGGTACAGAGGCAGGGAATCAAGCTCATGGGTACTTCTGTCAACCTCTTGCTAGTCTCAGTCCCACAGAATATGTGACCTCACTATGACAGCTAGAAAGTAAGGGTGTTAAGAATACGGTGGTGAGGGGATGTCAGACCCATGACCCCACCCATTGAGGGCTACTGATTTTGAATGACTACTTGAAGACAAACTGAACACTGGATAATAATCAATAGGTTTAAACTTATAGTATTTATTTATTTATTTATTTATTTGCAATTGGGTGATCTTGGCTCTACTTTATTGACCTTATAGCACTCTTTGGATGCAGTTAAAGAAACAAATGCAATGGGGGCTGGAACTGGATCCAGGATGGTGCACCTGACCCCCGAAGAATTTCCCCAACCAAGGTGAATTTATACAAAATACCAGAGGAAAAAAGGAAGCAATCTGGTGCTGAGTCCAGCGGTAGCCAGTTGGCAGAGGAGCAGTCAGTGAAGGAGTGGGCAGGTCATACTTCCTTCTCATTAAGTAGGAGTACTAATTGCATTGCCATGGGTGAGTGTCAGGGTGAGGTTTCCATCAATGAGTTCCAGTACCAGTGTTGTTTCTTGCCCATCCCATTTCTGCAGGTGGACAAGTTTGCCTCCATCCAGTGTCACAGTGGACTTCCTGCCATTTGCTGTCATGTAATCAAACTCCTCCCCCAGCTTGAAGCTGACCTCTGTATTCTTGAGGGTGCTTTGGGTTTTTATGGTGATAGTGTCCCCATTTATTTCAGTGATTGTGGGAGGCTTGGTCAGATTGGCCACCTGCCTGGCAGCAAAACCTACACCCAGTAATTTCATGTAGTTGTCAAAATTCTTGGTGTCCACTAGCTTCCAGGTGCCTGTGAAGGCATCCACCATGAAGAGGCTGAGCTATGCTAAGAACAAAGAAATGACAAAGCTAGCAAGGAAGGACTCCAGAACCCACTGAAAATATTTATTTTAACAATAAAAAATCATTTGAGCATCTATTGTATTTCTAACACAATATCAATATAGTTGAAAAGCACAGATGGCAGTTTTTCTTAATGACAGATTTTTAAAAAAATTTTATTATTGTTGTGTTACATCCATCCCCTTTTTGCTCCCCTCTGTCCCCCTCCCC